>VDFB02377488.1:0-161345 GCA_007258455.2 Sequoia sempervirens
ATCAGTCTATCACCAAACTCTAGCCTCTCACAAACAAAATCTCAACAATTATAAATGCACAAACAACGCTCCTTCTCACAAAAGCTCTCTCAAAATATGCTTGCACAAAAACTACAACAAAACAACAAATGAAGAAATCGAAATAGAAAAGTGTAACCAAAGGTAGAGAGAATTCCCCTATTTATACAAAAACATGAGCATATTAATGCTATAATTAAGCTACTAAATTCATATATAGTCCAACTTCCTTGTTGAAGATGAGTCGCTCTTATCTTGTTGACAACAAAGATTTAAACTCAAAAAATGTAACATACAGGTTTCCCTATTACAATCTAACTCGACTACTTCAGCCAGCTCATGCACAAGACCAAGTCTCATGCTCTCCAAAGCTATGCGTTGGTTTATGGTGCAGCCAAAAAGACTTCTTTTTGTTTCATACTTCCCAAAATATGGTGCCAACAATTCATATTTATGCGCCCTTTATTCATGCGCAATTTGACAATGTCAGCATGTATGAATATTACCAACTCTTGCAAATGATTTGGTCCATATTACTTAATGCACTATTTAAATGTATTAAGACTTTTTCCCTCATGTGCTATATGCGTGTAGGTTCAAGTTTAGCCATTTCATTTTTCATGGCAGTGCCTTATATATGTGCTATAATCTATTTCAATATATATATTATTAATATATATATATAATAACTCTTATAATATATATACATATACAAATATATTCATATTCACATGATTTATTAGATAAATAATTTTCCAATCAAATATATATATCAACATATATTAAAATAATTATATACGTTTATACTTATATACATATATTAATATGTATGTATATACATTTATATTAATGTAATCATATACATATATATTAATATATATATTATGTTAATATATATATAACATTATTTTAATATCCATACTTAAACACATATATTTACATATTCATCGATTGGTGCATATATACAAAATGTGTATATATATGTATGTCTTGTATACCCAATTGATACTCCCATGCATATGATACATATGTACATGAATATACATAAGTATGTCTACCTACATATACACATACATGTATATATTCATATGTACATAATGCCTCTTCTTCATCCATAGAAATCTTATAGGATTCTGCATCATTCATACCTAATGCCTCTTCTACTGATCTAGGTTCATCCATGTTAGTATTCAAAGCAAAAATACATCTCCAATCATCAGATGAATACCTTTCAAGTGGTTGTCTATGTCTTGTAGACCTACAAACAAGCTGAGTTGGAGGTTCTTCCTCCTCTTCTGAAGTTTCGAAGCTAGATGATCTCTCCTCAACTTGTCTATCCATGGGCCTCGATTCAACTTTCTTAGGTGTAGAAGGAAATTGAATCACATCTTCATGTTTCCTTTGTTCTAACTGCAATGTAATAGAAGAAGGCTTAGTTTCTCTAAAAATAACAATTCTACTATGTATTACCTTATGTGTATTAGGATCCCAAAGCTTGTATCCTTTCACACCATAACTATACCCGATGAAGATACATTTCATAGCCTTGTTATCCAACTTTGTTTGCTTCTCCTTTGGCACATGTGCATATTCCTTGGAACCAAAAACTCTAAGATGAATTAATGAAGGATTGTGGCCTGACCATGCCTTTATAGGTGTCTTATCAACACGAGTTGATGTAGGAGATCTATTAATCAAGTAACAAGCAATGGTAACAGCTTCAACCCAAAGCCTTTGTTCTAGACCAACACCACTCAACATACTCCTAGCCTTCTCCATCAGTGTCATGTTCATTCTTTATGCAACTTCATTCTGTTATGGAGAATATGGAGTTGTCTTGTCTATGAATACCACAATCTTTACAGAAACTGTCAAAATCATTAGAGAAAAAATCACCACCATTATAAATCCTCAAACATTTTATTTTCTTTCCAGTTTACAAATCAACCATTTCTTTAAATTCTTTAAATTGACTAAAAACTTCAAATTTACTCTTTAGAAAGTATACCCATGTCCCTCTACTGTAATCATCAATAAATGAAACATAATATGTGGATTTACCAATTGAAGGAACATCTACATGTCTAAACACATCAAAATGAATAAGATCCAATACACCACAAGATTAATGAGAACTCAAGTAAAATTGAACACAGTTTTATTTTCCATAAATGCAATGGTCACAAAAATCAAATTCAAGATTCCAATAAGATAACCCTTCAACAAGGTTTTAATTTTTCAAGGTCCTTAGACCCTTTTCTCCAATGTGGCCAAGTCTCTGGTGCCATAACATAGTTTTCTCTACAGGTAACTTTAATTCAAAAGAAAGATCACCCTTGGGTACCCAAAATCCATGACCATCTATTGAAGATGAAACCCTCACCTCTTCCATATACTTTCTTTTCACAAAAGCGTTATTGCACTCAATAGTGCATGCATCAATCTTACATAATGTGCATATCTAACACCTCGAGCAATCACCATAGCACCTCTAACCATCTTGCATCCTGTATCAAAAAATACTACCTACACACCTACATCTATTATTGCTCACAGATAATATATTTCGTGCTAATCCAAAGATATGCAACACAACATTGACCCTTTTTATTCTACCATCAAGAAACCTGATTCTAACTTTACCATAGCCAACAATATTTAAATAAGAATCGTCACCCAAGTACACCTTACCTCCATCAAATTCTTCATATTCAGAAAACCAATTTCTATTAAAGGTCATATTGCACTTGAGTTAATTAACCATGCATCATTACCTGCATGAGTTTCCAAAGCTACAATGAATGCATTACCATCTTCAATCTTGGACTCATAATCAGAATCAAATTTCTTCTTTTTCTTATTCTTTTCTTCTTTTTAGTCCTTACGAATATGTCCAGGCTTACTATAGTTCCAACAAATAACTTTAGACTTTCCAAGAGATTTGGATCTTCCTTTTGACTTGGATTTATCATGCTTTTCATTCTTCTTTCCTTTTTCCTTAGGTCTTCCACGAACACTTAGGGATTCCTTAGCATTGATGGATACCTTCCTCCTCATCTCTTCAAAAATCAAAGAACCCACCACATCTTTAGTCTTTAATATAACAAAATTACTCCCAATAGTCATAACAAGACAATCCCGCGAATCAGGAAAAGGACAAAGCAAGATCTGACATTTCTCCTCCTCATCCATTTTGATGCCAATTGATGCCAATTGAGCCACCAACATATTGAATGCTTCTAGGTGGTCTATAATTTTTCCACCCTCCTCCATTCTCAAGGAATATAGTTTCTTCCTCAAGAAAATATTGTTTACTAAAGATTTGGCTTGATACATCTCACCAAGCTTCTGCCATAGTTTTTATGTAGAGGTCTCGTCATGGACATTGATTAAAATAGAGTCTACCAAGCACAATATGATTAGACCCTTGGCTTTACGGTCCATAACATCATATTGAGCAACTTGGGTAGGATATGTAGGCCTTGAAACATTCTCATCAACAACATCCCATAGATCTTGATCTATCGACAAATCCTCCATCTTTAGCCTCCACATTTCAAAATTATTTCCAGAGAATTTATTCCCTCTATTCTCCTAATAGACTTTCCATGAAATTACAGATGGTATCTTCTTTAATCCCTTTCAAATGGATTAGTTCAAAAACCCAGCAACCCACAGCTGAAATAGCAGTTGATGGGTTGACTAGCTAAAAGATGGCGAGAATAATAAATTCATAATCTGGAGGAGAAATTAATGCAGGCAAGGATCTTTATAGGTTACAAAGCAAACAAATATAACCATAAATATCATGCATACCACAACACAGTGATTTACGTAGGGAAAACCCTTGGGAGAAAAACCCCACACTCCAAAAGCTACCCAATATATTATTTGGAAATCACAAAGATTATAATATACTTGTAGAGCAAGCTTCTCACAGGCGTATAAAAAACCAGAGATTCAGAGGCAACACGATCACTATCAGACTCTTTGAATACTCACAATACCTTGTCATAATTCAACGCCCTCATAAAATAGGGTTGCCTTCTAGGGAAAGTCAAGATAATAAAATATCGGTCATTAGATCTAAGACTTAATGATGAACGATCTAGATTTACAATAATAAAATATAAATATTTTTTTTCCTTTCGGGGGCATTGCCCTCAGAACTCCCCGTGCCCCCCATCACCAACATATCTATAGTACCTTATGTATCAGTAGTACTTTATGTAATTGCAAGGTTGAGACCACATTATCCCAAAAATGCATTCATTTATTCACTATGAAAAAAGAAATCCAGAAGGTTGTATCAGAATTTTTTAGTTCAAGTTCTTAGGATAGAGAGATATCTCTAACAATTCAATTCAATTCAATTCTTCTCAATTCTCCTTTCTGAAGGTGTTGTTGGCTCTATAGTTTGAGAGGAGAGTATGTCTACACATGTTCTATCATATTCTAGATTTTTTGGAGGATATGTTCAACATGCAAAAATATTGATGTGATAGAAGACTCTATGTGCTTATCTATCAACCAATTGGTGTTTTTGGACTATGCAGTAATGACTAGTAACGTGTGGAATTCAAACATAGCATGTGGTGTTAAGATAAGACCTATTTAAGGTTCATGTGGTAGCACAAGGCATCACATTCTTTTGGCAGAAACAAATTTGATTTTGGATCAACTTGTTACACATTTCATGAAATTTGAATTCAAGTCCTCCTTATGTCATCCTAGTTATTTACATACCCCTAGTTGATATGGAGTAATGTCTTATGTGATATCTTGTATATAATCATCTATTACACAGATACACAATGTGTAGTATAATTTAAAGAGAAGGTGGTGAGTGAGTATTCAAGAAGAGTTGCATCTCAAAGTGTGCACCATTATCAGAAGATCATATGAAGAATGGAGGAGTGTCTATAGCTAGTTCAACACGTGTATGAGATGTATCGACTATTATAATGGTTCACAAGCTTTATCATTGTAGTTTTGTAGGACTATTGTTCTACTTGTAAGAGTTGGTGTTCAGTTCATTGTATTGGGGATTGGTGTCTCTTATAGGTTGGTGCCTACAAGTAAAATTGGGTATTGGTGTCTCCAATAGGTTGATGCCTACTTCATATTGTAAAATTCACTTGTTATATTCCTACTTTGTGAGGCTGGATTTGCACAACAGTTCTAAGCAACTATTCTTACTGAGGTTTTTCCCAACTTGGGTTTCCACATATATCTAGTGTTCTCTTGTATGAATGTGTGTTCATGATAAGTTCTTGATTAGTAGCAGTGAAAATTAAAGTTTCATGTTTGGATATTTATGTTGAAGTTAAGAGTTTTAAATTGATTAGATCTACATATTCACCTCCCCTCTTAGTATATTGTGTTCCCTTCAATAGATTATGTAGATATACATGAGTTCACATAAATGACTCAATCATCATCCATTTTGACATCATCTGCAATAGTATAAGATTCACATCGGTCCAATTATCACTATATATGGTTCATGCCTTTAATCCATGATACCCACAATTTAAAATCTATAAGCATTTATACCATTCAACATTCTCTTTGATCTTTGAGCATCATTATTACATCATCATTGTTTAGTTGATATAGAAAATTCAAAAAAAATCATCTTACTTCTACATGTTCTATCTAGAATATAGGGTATATTTTATATTTACATGTTTTCTTCCCGAGGGAAAATATTTCAATGTGGATGAAATGCTAAACATCAAGTGTGTCTCTGCATAGCACAAACATCATTTTGGAAGGAGATCATGGTTTCTCTTCTCATTACAATTTTGGAAGGAAACGCTTCCTCAAAATTGAATCACCTAGCACTATGTGTATGAATACTTTGGAAAGCAGGATATAATGAGAGGACATCAATTGGAGAATGGAATATGTTTCTTAAATCACAGGTTAAAATAATATTGGAATTATTCACTAAATTGAATTTGTTAAGGTTCCATATCAAACAATATCAAATAAAAAAGGAAGATGAAAAATTGGTCCTAAGTGTCTTGTCAAATATAGGTCCTAACTATTTAGTGTTTGTTTCAACTTTTCATGCAACAATGACCGCTTTTGGTGCAAACTACACAATTCCTTTTCTTTCAACTTTTTTGTTACTTTCGCAAAGGAGAAAGTAAAACTAATTCAAATGGGCACCATGAAGCCTTCAAAGCCACAATATCTTGTTGCAACTAAATAAAAGTATTCAAATCTAAGTCAAAGCAATAAACTGAGGATCAATATAAGGGACCAAAATCAAAAACTCTATCTAACTCATCTACCCCATCAAAATTAAAAACTTCAAAGAGGCCCACATGTACTTATTGTAAGAAAAAAGGGCATGGAAAACACCAATGTTTTAAAAATGAAAATGATGAATGGAAGCATCTTCTCCAACAACATAAAATTCAATTGCCTACATCTAGGATAGGTGGTTCTTCCTCTTCTTCATTTGTATCATGCACACATTCAAATAAAGATAAGAACAATGGTATGTAACTCTTTTCTTTTTCAAAAAACACATCACATAAGTGCCTTCTTGATTCTAAGGCATCACACCACATGGATGCATCCAAGGAACTATTTTCTATATTTGAGTCTTGTTCATTCTCACCAAATTTGATGATGAATAACACCAACATGTTAGCTCATGGAAAATGATCCATTGAGATTGGTGAAGGAACATTCCACGATGTACTTTATGTCCCTTCCTTATCCAATAATCTCCTCTCCATTTATCAAATCACACATAGTGGCATAGGGAAAACAATTGAGTTCACACCACATTCCTTGATCATCAGATATTTGCAAGTAGAGAAATCATTACTATAGGACACAATGATCATGATTCAAGATTGTATTACTTTTCTTCATTTGGTTCTATCAACTTTGATGATGGTTTGAATATAGATGACATTGATACCTTCAATATGCATAATGAGATGTATTTTGGTTATTTGAAACTTGGAGTTATATCCTCCTCACCGATTCTTACAAGTTACATTGATATCATATCTCCTCCTCCATAATTGAGTGTTCCTACATAATTGGATTCTCATAATTCAAGGCAATTGGATATTCATAGTTATATTTCTACCATTGGGTTTTTCTCCTTTACTTTATTTATGATAAAATTGTACATGATTACCTGACATGGCCTAGTATTTGAGACTCATCATATTTGCATATATTACTCCCTAAGTTATACTTAATGGGGGTGTTAGTGTAAATAGAGACATTAGCTATCTAGCTAGTTTTAAGCCTACCTAGGAGAGTTCTTTTCACACTAGTTAAGTCTCCACATAGGGTTTTTTTTATGCTTGTCTCACTTCATGTGGTTGAGATATATTTACTTACCTTTTGAGACAACTAGTTCATACACATTTGACACATGCACAAACACTTATCATTTGAGCTCACGGTGTGTTGGATATTTGGAGGGGTAGTCATTTATTTAGTCCTATCTTCCTACATCCTCTACCTTGCATATATATGCAAGGCTCTCATTATGCATTCACACAATCTTATTTTTAAATTGTCACCCATGACAATTTCACACTATGTTTTTCTCCCCCTTAAGTGCATGGACCTAATTGTACACCCGATTTCCTAAATTATGCATTTTGTGGCCCATTTTAATATTTACTGACAAATTACAAGCATAAAACCAAAGCGTTCATCTAATACTTTGTACCTGACACCTTAAGTCCCAAAAAATAGGGCTAGGACACAATCACCTAGGGTGGCTTAGTCCCCCTATTTTTCCTCCAAAATTGAATATGCCAAAGGTGACATTTATCATTTGAATTTCAAATGTCCAATGTCGATTATCGAGATATAATTTTTAGGAAATTAGATTAAATGTCTATAAATACCTAGTCATTTCATCATTTGAAAATTAATTAGAAATTATTGGAGAAATTATTATCAAGAGAATTATAAGGCAAGTCAAGTTCAACATTTCAGAGATTTATTGTAGCAATTCAATATCCTAGCATCATGTCAAAGTGTATGTGAGTTTATTCATGTTTATGTTATCATATTATTTGTGAGATCTAACCCTTGTAGGTTTTCAAGCAAATCAATCCAACAACATTCAAGCCTTGAGGAGATTTGTATGACTTTAGTCCTTCAAGGAAGCCATTAGAGGGTGGTGAGTTGTAGTCCATTGTTGATTCATCATTCATTTTTATCATTTGTCCCTATCCCTTAAAAGGATAGGCTTTCTATCATTGACACTATCATTGACATTTCCATTATGGAAGTGGAAACACTAACAAGGGGTTTGACTAAGGCAAACCCAACCCCTAAATGGAACAACCATTCCTCTCTCTTTGAATGTACAAGTTTCAAATCTAAAGAGGACTGGGAGAAGTCTGAAGGTTAATTTATCATTGTTGCATTTAGACCCTACACCTTGACAACAAACATAAACTTAGTTACAAAAATATTTGATAGTGATCTGATAGTGCGACAAGCAAAAATGAAGGCTTTAATATGACACCATAGGACTGTGAAAACAGATTTGAAGTGACTCAACTAGGACATAGTCGCCCTAGGTAATTTAGTCCTCAATTTTCAGCTCTAGATTTAGTGTATTTCTAAAGTTTGAATTTTTTTGCGACTTTATGTGTCTGTTGTGTTTGAATTAGAATAGATATTTACATCATTAGGCTAGTCAAATTGTTACATTTCATACTTAAGTCTATTTCAAATTTGGTCAAGGGTAGGTTGACTCATCTTTCAAGTTGTAAGTTAGTCCTATATCTTTTCCAAATCCATCTAACCCTTGCTACCTCAAATCTTAAATGAAATATTATGGAAAAGCACCATTGAAACCCTAGGTGAATCCCAAGGTTTCACTTTTTCTTCATTTCATAAATGATAGACATTCTATAATGCTTTTTGTTTTTCACTAGTAGAAATTTATTTTGTTGCATTCAAATCTTGGCTTCTTTCTCTAGCAGTAGGGAAATTTAAATTACCAATGAGAACTAATAATATCTTTTTATTATATTGGTGCAATTGATAGGATATTCAAAGTAAATTTAACTTGGTAATGGTGCCTTTTTGTTGGGTCCCAATTTTTTTTATTGCACTCTTAGATGAATCCATCCACTTCAAGGCTAGGAAAATACCATCTTTAAGGGGGTTTGCCATGTCCCTTTTTTAAAAACTAGATAAAATATTGCTTACCCAGAAAGATGTTAGATGTTTGAAATCATTAAAGTTTGCACTTAACACCTGCCATCAAGATTTTGGAGATTAGGAATTAGGCATGCCACTTGACTCATGCCAAAAAAATAAAGCGTCGGGGTTTGAAGATATCGCTTGACCCATGCTAAGGACCTATCAGAGGTCAATGATTAAGGTTGTTGCTCAACACATGCCAAGGAGATGTCAAAGGTCGAGAATTGGGGTTGCAACCTAATGCATGCTATGGACATTTTAGAGGTCAAGGATTGGGGTTGCTACCCGATGCATGCTAAGGAGCTATTGGAGGTTGGGGATCAATGTTACTACTTGATGCATTCCAAGGAGCTAACAAAGGTCGAGGATCAAGGTTTTTTCTTGATGCATGCCAAAGAGCTATCAAAGATCAAATATCAAGATTACGACCTGATGTATGCCAAGTCAAAAGGAAGGAGAAACTTTGAACTTGTGATGTGTCATGTAGAATTCAAATTTGGGTCATGGCACCATTTTGGGTCTAGGTCAACTAGTTTGATCTTTTAGGTGGGTACCATATAAAACTAGGAAAAAAATTAATTGTATCATGTTATGTTGTTGTATCTTCTAGGCACTTTATATTCAATTGATCTTTTATATATGAAAACCCATAGGAGACTATGATCAATAAATGGAAGCCCATTGATTGTTGGGATTATAGAATGAAAACCCTTTTGATTATTGAGGGAATTCTCACTTAGGGAGTGCATTGTAGCTCTAATATTTTTATGAGTGCATCATTTGTTATAGATTTGTAAGTGTTGTTTGTTGTTGTTTTAATGACTATCATAACAATCCTTTGGTTGTAGATATATGATCATAATTAATATCAATTTTAGTTAGATTTTGTTTCATTTTGTGTAAGTTCATGTATTGACTAGGAAGTTGATCTATGCTATTTGAGTATGATTAATTGTTGTTTGGAAATAGTTAGGTTATGATTGTTGTTTATGTTTTAATTCTTGGGAAGTTTTTTGTTTGGTTTCAAATATGTTTTTTTTATTAATTTTTTTGGGAAGGGACAGTATATGATTGATCAACTCATTAATAAAATATGAGTGATTAAAGGCCAATTGCTAAGAGTGGATGCTAACTCCTTTAATTTTGGCTCAACTTAACCTAGGAGGGTGTTACTAAGGTATCTTTAATAGGCTTGTTCACAACTAATGATGGAAAAATTAAAATATTATAATTTTATCTAGTATATGCTTGACCCCAAATGTTGTCACTAGACCAAAGACCAACCTACTACACACAAAACCTCTATTAAGTTGATATTAACCTCATTATATACACACATCTTACATCTATGCAATGATGTTCATATCAACTTAATATGAGTTTTATGTGCAATGGGATAGTATTTATTCTAGTACCAACCTCTGGTCTCAAGCATACACTAGATAATACTACAACTTTTTTTTTTTCATCATCTATTGTGAACAATCCTATTAAAAATTCCTCTAAGAATACCGTCTTGAGTTGAATTGAGCACAAATTGAAGGAGATATTATCTATTCTCAATAGCTAGTATTTAATCACTCATATTTTTTTGATGATTTTATTAATCCCCCTTTAGGATGGCATTTCTTGGACCTAAAGTGGATTGATTCCTCTAGGAGTGTGAGAAATAAATTTTGGACCCAACAAACATCACCATCCCTATTAAAAAAAATGATCTTCCATCACCTAAATTCATTAATTGGGACTAATGAAATCACACACCATTGACTTATTCCAAAATGATGAAGAAATCATGAAATTCATGGGATTCTAATATTTTTTATGGGACCATAACATAAAATTTAAAGGCGATTTGGATGCACCGATGTATTAAACAAAAATCCCACAAGAATCCATGGATCCTCATGTTAAAAATTATTGAAATTCATTATCAAATCAAAATCAACTCAAAAATAAAAACTAATCAAAAGGACAATGTGGGTCCACTAACAAAAAAGAAGAAAAAAAGTAATGTGGATCCCACAATAAAGAGAAGCAATAAATTAAGGTGGAGCATCCAAATCCACACCTCCAAAATCTAGTTTCATCTTCAAATCTAAAAATCCCACACATCAATCCAAATATTTAAATCTTATACCCACATCCCAATCCAAAAATTTGCATCATACATCCAAAATCCAATCCCAAAGTCCTAAATCCAAATCCAAACATCACTTTCCTAATATCAACTCCATCTAGGTCCCTGAATCCTAAAATTTGAAGTCCAAAAATCTAAATACCCTATTGAAAATCTAATCTTGAAATCCTAAATAAAATAAAATAAAAAATGTTTAGATCCCTACTATCAAATTATAAGTCCCTCTAGCAATCCCAAATCCCTTATATCAAAAAGCCATATAATCTAACATCAAAATTCCAAAATCATATAGTTAAACATTCAAAGCTTCAAAATCCTTCATCTAATCCAATAAAAATCCAATTACAAAATGTGACATGGTGCGTGAAATTGTTGACTTCATAATTCACCTTGATCTTATGATAGTTACTTGTTTCTTCACAACCCCATACTTCTATCCACCTCTTTTACACAACCAAATTCATTACCCAAGGTGTCTCTACAATTAGGCCCATTTGATCCAATATTTTGCATAACCACCATACATACTTCATCTTTCTACTTCAAATTCCTTTTCCTTGGAAGTATTCTCTAACATAGGGGCTATGATGACCATGGTTATGACATTTACATTTGGGAGACTTGCCAACTTAATAATTGACAAAGTTCACAACAAATCCATAGAGCGCATTGAATAGCATGGTCCACATGAAGTAGTTCTTAAAGTAGGATATTATTCGTCCACTAAGTAAAATAATGGTTGAGAATGAGAACATCCAATGAACATTGAGATACTCAAGAATTTTTATGCCTAATGTGGAAGAAATTAAAAAAATATTAAAAAGGAAAATTTAAAAAGTTAAAATAAAAAAAAGAAAATTTAAAATTTAAAATAAGAAAAAAATTAAAAAATTAAAATAGTAAAGAGAGTTTTTTTCCCAATGGTAAAAACCATTCCTATGGTGCCTTGTGTGCCAAGATTAGAAAGCACAAATTGATAGCCTTCCACAACTAAAATGATAAACACAACAATATATCTATTGTATAATATGAAGTGTAAATATGCAATGATGAACCTTGCATATATAGGCAAGGACGAGGAGGTAGGAAAGTAGGATTTCATATAACTGAATAACCCTCCAAAGGTGCAACACTTGTGAGCTAACTTGAAAAGTGTGTGAGCAAGTGGAAAGTGTGATGTATGCAATAGGTATCTCAAATTATGAGGACACATGTATCAATGCTATGAAGTGAGACAAAGCTTAAAATGCCTAAGTAAACCTAATTTATAAGTGTGAATAGGTCAATCCTATAAAGGCGATTAGCTAACTAGCTGAATAATGACTCTATTTACATTATTAGCCCCCTTAAGTGCAACTTAAGGAGTAATGTATGAAAGATGATGAGCCCCAACTACTAGGCTATGTTAGGTATTCATGTACACAAGTCTCATAAAATAGAGAAAAGATGCAAATATAATGGAATGCACAAGTGAAGAAGATAAGTAATAGATGGAGGACTCATGATCATGATCCCCCAAGGACTACTTTTGGCACAATGTAGAATAAATATTCCCCCATAGGAGAGAAAAGAGACACTGAAGTAATGAAATCCCTGTGAGGAAAATGCTTCCTCCCAAAACTAATAGGAGGGAGAAACCATGCATCCTCCCCTCAAAATGATGATTTTAGTCCTAGTAGATGATCAAAACTAGATGTTGAAGATGATCCATGATTGTTGAACAATATTTCTCCTCTTGGGAAGAAAAAACACCATAAATGTGTACAAGATGAATTCTCATTCTTGATAGGAATATGCAAGAAGTAAGATGAAAGTCTCTAAATTTTGTATATGATTTAAAGACTGATATGTTACCCATGATGTCTTTGAATGATGCTCAATGATCTCCAAGACAATGTTGAGCTATTACAAATATTGATAAGATGGATCAAGTACCATATAAGATTTAGGAACATGAACCATGGATGTATGGTGACAAATGGACCAATGCGAATATGACATTGTTGTAGATGATGATGACTAAGTCAGATAGGTCAATTCATGAATACCTACATAATCTCTCATGATAAAAGTTGATGTAGGCAAGACAAGAGTAAGATTCAAAGATGACAATGGTGATGTAACTTCATCAAAGTTGACATCATAGAGAAGATGAATGCCCTCAATATTGTCATTTAAATATACAAGGTATTTTACAAAAAAAAAGGATGTGATGTCTGGTAGATATACATCCCAATATGGTGGATCTAGAATGTCAATAGCATATTTTTGATGCAAAAAATCATTGGAACTCATCGATGAGTCACTACTAGATTGAGACATAGCATTAGGTGATATAGGAGATAAGTCCTCAATGCAAGCTACTCATCTATATTGTTCATCACCAAATGATGGTGTCTAACAAATTTATTAGTGATACCAGATGATTTTTTGCATGTTCTAGAATTAGATGATCAGGTAAGACAATACCACAATTGAGAAGAAGTTGGCTCATTTCAAAAATTTGATGTTGAAGGCAATATTTTGTTGTATCCCTTTTCATCCCAGAATATCCACTTTTAATTTTTTATTTATTAGGAGGATTATGAAGAATACTCAAATGCAAGGGATTTAGTGTAAGAGACATGATCACATGAACCAACAAATTCAAAAGAAGAAAACACCTAGATTGCCCCCCTTGATTTAGAGAGCCATCCCGAGAATGATTAGTGTTGATTGTAGCCCCCTCCAAAATAATGTGCAAGAGAATTAAAATTTGTGTGAAGATTGGATTCCAAATCAATTGTTTATAATGTATGATAATTTTCAATTTTTAAAAATAAATGGGTAATCCAAATCTTGAACAAGCAAATATGAATTCCTTGTGAAATTTTGATATGCATAAAAAAAGTTCACAAAATTTTGATAATTGGGGTAAAAGTTATGCCCCACCAAAATATGCTTACAATATTTAATTTGGAGGCCAACAAATAGTTTAGCAACAAAATTTCCAATCATATCAATGCCAAAGTGTTCATCACAGAAAGAGATTTTCATCAACTATTCACACTTCAAAAATTGACTCCCCATTTGTAAGTTGGAGAATACCAAGATCAAAAAGTATAAATTAATAACCTTCCACAAGTAAAATGATAAAAAAAATAGGATATCTATCATATAATATGAAGAGTGTAAATATACAATGATTAACCTTGCATATATAGGCAAGGATGAGGAGGTAGGAAGGTAGGATTGAATAACTGGCTAGCCTTCCAAAGGTGCAACACTTGTGAGCTCACTTGACAAGTGTGTGAGCAAGTGGCAAATATGCATGCAATAGGCATCTCAAGTTATGAGGAAACATGTATCAATGCTATGAAGTGAGTAATAAAATGTAAAATACCTAAGTAAACTTAAACTATAAGTGTGAATAGGTCAAACCCAGAAAGGTGCTTAGCTAGCTAGGTGAATAATGACTCTATTTACACTAACACCTTGGGAAAGTACCATGATAAAAAAATGTTCAAGAGTTTCATGTGTAAATTAGCTAGATCTATGTGTTTTTTACACTTAGGGGCAAGTTACCTCATCCACATACACTTTCCATTCTTAAAATATCTTTGCTATCTATCCATCCTATCACCTCATATTCATCTATCATATTTGCATACCCATTTAATCATAGCCATCCACCCTACCTTCCCATGTTTGATCTTGATAAGGAAAAGAGCATGATTGTGAAACATGCTTTGGACACTTCTTGATATATCCAATCTTTCATAGCAAATACTATGGCACATCATCCCAATTTATGGAGTAAGTTGATACCTCCTTCAATAAATATTATATCATATAATCATGAATGATGTATATCAAGTGGGGGAATATATTCCTATGTGACATACTCCTTGGAGATCACACCTTGAATTCAATCCATCACCCATGCATCCTATCTTGAATCCTAATCCCTCAATCATTCTATCCACTATGCTCTCCATCCTTGCTACTAGACTTGGTTTTCCCTTGTCATTGGTTATAGCATTGAGACAACAATCCTATCTAGTAGTAAAAGCACAAGAATACTAAAAATAAGTCCTTCCAAATATAAGAAAACTATCTAAGCAAAAGTAAATCACATCCATGCAACTATTCTAAAATCCAAAGCTCCTAGCCATCCAAACATAGCAACAAAATAGAAATAATCCAAACAATTTTTGTCAAGCAACCTAGCATCCATCTAAAAGTATATATAGGCTTCGTTCATCTCGCTACAAGCCTTATCCAATTACAAACAAATCATTACCTCATTTTCAAGATATATCATTCCCAATCCTTATATTATTCTTGGGATACACCATTCCGAAATTAACAATGCTATCATCATCCTCAAATTGATCTTCAATTTTTAGCTTGACCAAGGGAAAATTTGTGTTTGTTCTTTTGATTCTTATATGCTTTCTTGCTTGTGTATCTTTTGTGTTTTATTTTTCATCTATGTTGGTCCTTGGTATGTTTCATAGCAACATCATGGTCCTTCATATCATGGTATCAAATGTCATATGTCTACCCATGAATTTTTCCTTTTTTAGGTCTATCCTATAACACATGACAATAATATCATCATGGTTTTCCATATCATGACACATTCTATCATATACTATAACAAACACTAGGTTGATCAAATTAATTGAAACCCCATGTAATATTCATATCATGTACCTTAATAGTAAAAGTTATTCATCCTCCATCATATCCATTCCACCTATCCCTTTAAATTGTATATATCTCTTCATCATATGTAAACAACCAAAAAATAAAATAACCATTCCCTCTACTACCTTTATTTGTACAACATTATCATTGATAATTCATCTTTATATACCTCTCCCTTCCATTCATCACTAATATTTGCATCCTTTCCACCCATCCTTTAACTGACATCTAATCTATTGTAACTAATCCCTTCAACCATCATTAACATTAAAACTCATCTATCTCTTTCATTCATCCCTAACCATCTTATCTCCATTTCACTCATTTTAAGAGCACACTCATGTTTTTTCAAACCCACATATCCTCTCAAGGGACATATCCCTAAATCAAATCAATCATAAAATCAAAATCTCAATGCTTGGGGCATGTTAACTTGTCCCATCAAGTGTTCGTATTTATTTTCTTTGAAATATCATTACTTCACAACATCATTTCAAAGAGGGACAAAATGTAGACACTTAATTCTCACCACCTTCTAAAGTCACACCTAATATCCTAATACCATGTCAATATTTCCTCATTATCATGTTAATTCCCCTTTTCATTTACCACCACTAATTAAGTAAATAACTTATATTATTTAGTTAATTAGGCTAATGCTTGTTTATTTATACTAAAATATATAAATAAAATCTATTTTCACTTATTCTCCATAAATAATAAAAAATCTAACTACCAACTCATATTTCATCATAACTCCTTCATGATTCTCTCTTATTTTAGTCCGTGAATAAATAATTAGTCAAGATAAATAAAGAAAAACAACTAATTACTCTCACCCATTTTATCGTGCACTAAGGAGCCATCATAACTCCCTCTTGACTTTTCTTAGTCAATGAAAATTCTTTACTCATCTCAATTAATCTCTACCATTCATTCAAGATCAAATCCTCACTATTCACATCCTCAACCAAACATCTATACTTTCACCCTCATCTTTAATAAAAAAGGATACACGATCTTTAGAGCTTCGTAGGTACATGTTGCATAAATATCTTAAAGCGTCCTTGAGCAATCACATTCATTGCATCTTGAGCAATCAACTTCAACAAAGAGAGTTTTGCATTGGGAAGATTGTCATGCATTTTTTTGTTTAAACTCTAACTCAGTCTGAGGTATGACTTGATATAGAATAGATTGTTTAATATTATTTTAATCTCTTTGCAGTTTGTTTTAAATTAAGCTTACACAACTCATTTCTCTAAAAAATTTATATTAGGTTGAATCCATTGTCTAATCTATTAGTAAGTAGCCATATAGATTATACCATGATCTATGCGTTAAGGTGAAAGACGAGATGTTTCTGATGTTAGAAGCATGGGTGGTTTTTCTTGTGGATGAGTCAAAATAGGTGAGCCTTACAGTCATCTCCATCAAAGAAGGAATAACAAATAAGGATATGTGTGGATTATGACTTGCTTAGTGATGTATGTTGTTATATACCCATTCCCTACTCTTGTCATAAAAAATATTCTATAAGTTGTTGCTAGAAGGGAAGTGTACACATTCACACTTTGTCTCTCAATCAAAACTTGCAATATTTGTAACTCTTTTGCAACCTTTGACATTTATTTTTTGTCAAACTATAATCATCCTTGCCAAGCTAACACCTTTTTTTTTATATAACAAAATTATTTTGACTATTTCCTAGTAACTTGCTTTGACTTGACACCAAAAAATCAAGTATATTAAATTTCGTTCACATACATTTGAAAAATAAATCAACGATTCTCTAATCTATAGTTTTCAAGTTTATTTTTTATTTCAATATCAAAAAATTGTTAACTGATTTTTTAATTACTTTAATTATTCAAAAGATTTAATTATCTTTTATAATTAATTTAAAGATTTAAGTGAAAGAAAAAATACAAATTGTTGTGCCACTTAGTTCATTGAGTTTTTAACTGTAATGAGAAAAAAAGAAAACACCTCATTTATTTTTAGCGAGCTTTAACTTTAAAGAGAAAAAACTCGTATATTTAATTAAAAAAATTAAAAATATAAAAAGAGAAAAAAACGCTATATATTTAGTCTTTGAATAGTGAAAAGGAACAGACACGTTTGTTTAGATAGATTCTCAGAATATGGCAGGGATATTTCTGGAACAAATTCCATCAGAATGGATATACCATTTAAAAAGCTCGTTTATAATTTCCGTAGGAGCCACGCCAGGCAGGCCTTGAAATTGAGATTTGCCAACTACCCAAAATGAAGTTGATGTAGCTTTTGATGGAAGCAATCCACTTGAAGATATGTTATCATCGAGTGTCAGAAGCATTACAAAATCCACACCTACAGGTTTTTCAAAACTCATTCCTACTCATAGAACACCCAATTCAATCCTTCCACTAGCCTCAAGGTTTCCCGAGGACTCTGAACATATATATCATACCCACTTAGGAGTACCCAAAGAATCCAAATATATATTTCAAACCCATTTCTGCTTACCTAATTCTTCATATAATCCCACAAAGCTACTCATCTCTGCAAAACCCCACAATTACTCAATGTCTACTGCAACCCTTATCGAAGACGAGGAGTTTTCGCCGATGCCCACATACGTAAACGCTAAAAATTTAGGCTCTGCCAGTGCCCTAGCTCTGTGGCTAAGAACCCGAATGCCTTCAGCCGCAATTAGCTCGTGGGGAACCGAACCGGGGACCAAGAACATTACAAATCTCTGGGTGGAATTGCTGGAGGGCGAAATAACTCTCGAAGATTCATACCCTCCAAAGCGCACTGTCAATGTTGCAAGCGTCAACATAAGGAATACCAACGGTAGTTTTTTAATGGAATCACACCAAGAAATGAATGATGGGAGCATCAGGGTTCGAAACCGACCACTTTCTGAAAAGATGAAGGCAGGGGAAACTGTGGAGGAGGCTTGTTTGAGGGGTATATTTGAAGAATTGGGTCCTATTTTGGGCGCATCTGAGAGGGTTAATTTGATGATGGGGTCTTATGAGAAGCAGGTGGAAGAGAGGAATGCTCTGTCCTATCCTGGCTTGATGACGTGCTATGTCGTGCATTCGGTGGAGGCTATCATAACTGGGTTGCCTGATAATGATTTTTGTACTGACGAAGACGAAGATGGAAGGATGAATGGCGCTGATGTATGCTCTAAAGAAAGGGCCATTGGTGTGAAGAGACATTTCTGGAAGTGGGTATCCGAGAAGAAAAAATGAAGAGAAGAAAAATTACAGTAATTTGTACTGTTTTTACTTTTGCCTTGAATTTATTATGCCCCAGTTGTTTTTTGAAATTCAAGTAGCATTGGAAACGAGTTTGTTAGTCTCTATATATGACTATCAGCGACATTTATCGTTTTTATTTTAGTGGAGAATTCTAACATATGTAAATGCTTATCATAAGGTCCGCCCATAGTAAATTTTGAGTAAAAGTCATTTATCTTTGTGATTTCCTTTGTTTAGGATTCTCCATTTTCTCAAAATTCAACCAGAATTGAAGATTGAATCTGAGGAAAAAAGTCTAGTTGGCAATCAATTTGTTTATTTTTTAAATGATCTGGAAATGTACTATATGATACCATTAATTCCAATTTGTATTGGATCTATGAGGTTGAGCAGTAGTCCTTTTTGTCGCTTCTTTTTGCTCAAATCTGACAATTTGAGATGCTTGCGGCGTTCTATCGTCTCTTCTTTTAGAGTATAGGATAATGCTTGGAAATTTGAAGTGTGCCTAAGCAGTAAACAATGTTTCGCGATGTCATGGATTTCTACTGCAATATGATAAATCTTGTTGAAATTACTTTATTAGTATTGGATACACGATGTCAGCCCTTTATAAGATTTAACAATAGGTGTCTTCTTATTTGGGTCAAACATGACAACGTGGATGTTGGTGGCGTTTGTGCAAAACTTGTAGGTCTTTTAAGATTTATAGGACAATGCTAGTGAACTCAACATACACCCAGGCTCAGAACACATTGTCACAATAAATTATACCGTAGTCTGTTGCACATGTCAAATGCCCTGCTTCTTGGGGATTGCTATTATTGGTTAAATGTATGATGGATGCATCATGAATAGATTCAATCTCTCCTTTACTTGGAACGAGATTATCTAGAACTGGGTTATTTTATGTGTGATTTTTTGTTCTTGATAAATCTTGGGTAAGGTTAAGGGCTGCCTTTAATACGGTGTGGTGTAAGCTTGACTACGTTGTTATGATCTGATTGGTCATGCTCTGAAGTCTAATGTACTCTTTTAACTTTTAGTCCACAATCTTGCTGCATATTAACTCAAGTTTTGGGCTGCTATAATACTTTTCGCTCATTGTGGTACTTTTAAGTGGTGAACTTCTACTATTTTTTTTAATGCTCTTCCTAAAGAATTAGAATGTAGTGGGAATGCTTCTATTCTTTTTAAACAGAAATATTTGCTAATTCTATACGGTTGCAAACATAAGTTTATTTCCTAAAATTTTATAGCTTCAACTATATGGCAATGTTTATTGTACTTAGTATTATATATATGTCTTCAACAACATTCATGTTATTAAATCTGCTCTTTTGGCTCAAGTTTTGAAACTTGTGAAACTGTTTTGAACATGACCACGGGACAGCAGAGAAGGAGAGAAAGAAATAAATCAGAATTAACAGTCATAGAGCTGGAGAAAATTGTCCATTAAGATAGGCTGCTTAGTTTTCACCATTTTCAAGTCTTCTACAAACGTTCAACTCCTTATTACTGTCATTTGTCACAATGGAACCCCTGAGTGGACAAGAAAGATGCATACCCATTTGGTACACCTATCATGGTATCTCATGGTCAATTAATTCTACTTTCTTAAGATCCATTTTGGCTTTACAATCTGATCAACTTTAGTAAGCTTCGTAAATTTCCTATTCCCCACATTGACATTCTCCATAGAGATATAGCAAGGCCTAATGTTGGCCTTCAAGAGGCCCAGTAGGGCATCATTGACAGTCTCAATATCAGGCAGGATTAAATGACTGCTTCCTCATTAAAGTTTGAAAGCAATTTATTGAGTGAGGAATCAAGAATGCTGACAAAATCCTGTAGCCACACCTGACCTTTACATAGAGTGGAGATAGTCGGCCTTCAATGGCCAAGCCAATAAACTACAAGGGCATGTCTTTATTGCTGCAAAACGGAGATAAATTGTAATGGTGTTTGGACTATCCTCAATATGCACCATATCAAAACCATTACACAATTCTGATATTTCCCAAGCAAGGTGGGATCCTTTGTCTATTCTTAGCACTTTTCTGTTAAGTTGAAGCCTATGACTGGTCCCTTGAAAGCAATGTTACTGGGTTCTTGTAAAAAGCCCAGAGAACCCACTCCGGGAGCGTTTGGGAGCGGGAGTGGGCTGGGGAGTGGCTGGGAGTGCCCAAGGAGCCCTGGGCACACCCGGGTTCCCTGTGGGTTTGCTGGGAGCAGACCCACAGGGAATCCGGGGGTGCCCAGGTACTCCCTAGGAGCTGGGCGGCTAAAAAGGCATACAAACCTAGAATTGTTTTTGTGAACTTCTTTTTTTCAGCTTGCAACAGGAATTGGAGGTGGTAAGCAGCTGTTGGACATGTCATATTTATGGATAGATGGGCACAAATCAGTGAGACAACATTCCTCATTGTGTATTACTACCAAAGCATCTCAATCACACTCAATCTCACTCTAGGTGGAGTAGATATGCTTTTTTTTTTTAACTACATTGAATGCTTTCCCCATGGATATTTCGTGTTTTTTCTCTGCCTTCAGGGATCATTGATTGTTGAAAGTAGGAATACCTGACTTTATGATGGGATTGCCTACCCTGACCCAATCAGTTCTTGACATTCCCCTATGAGCAGTAACATAATTTACATTGACCCTTTTGTGGAGATAGATAATGTTTCTGTTTGTTCTGCAGTCCTCAGCCTGCTGCAGACATATGACATCATTGGTATTCATTCATGCTCTCCCCCTTCCAACTCTTTCAGTTCTATGTTTCAGTGATAGATGCTTCTCTCTAGAGTAATCTGTACTTGTACTTAGTTCTTATGGTTCAGAGTTTAATTTCTTTAGGTTCACATCTCATGTTATATTTACTTCTCTTCAGTGCTTAGTGTTTAGTACTTTTTCATAGCTAGGGTTTTTACCCGATTGCTTCTCCATCGGCTTCTCCATTGTAAGTTAATTTACTTTTCAAGTTCCATTAACCAACTTTTGGTCATCTGCTAACATTAATATATGTTCTTTTACTTTTAAATTTGTGGACCAAGGGCCTAAGTTTGGGGACAGTGGGAGGGCAGTGGGGGGATGACGACATAGGGGCGGCAAGGTGGCAGGGGGGTGGCACAAATACATATGGTACTTGAAAAATTAGGTATATAAAGATGTGTAAGGAATAAGTATAAGAATTACAAATGAAACTTTGGCATACTAAGTATAGTTTAAACTATTAAACATTAAAAACATGGCAATGATTGCATTGAACATTAACAATGGTGGGTGGAGGTTCGGGGGCAAATCCACCAGTAGGGATTGAAGGGCAGTGCCCCTCACAAGGGTTTGGAGGCAGAGACCATAGTGGGAATTTGGGGGTAGAGTGGGGGTCTAGGAGTAGAGCCCCCAGCGGGGTCAAGGGGAAGTACCCCTTGTGTGTTCCCTGTTGTGATACAGGGCAGGGTCGAGGGGTGGAGCCCCTGCCACCAAGTGCAAATTAAGGCCTTAAAAACCACACAAACTTTAAACCCTAAACATGGGGATTTTAGGGGGTGACACATCCTCGTGTAACAGTGGAAAAAATGAATAACATATGTATTATTATGATTCAAAGTTCAAGCCTTGTTTGATTAGAGCAAGCTCCATATAGAGAAATGCTGCTCAGCCCTCCTTTATCAACCCAATGCATTACTATATGCCCATGTATGAACTTGATCTCTGTTGCTGTCTTCTTGAATAATTCACCCTTGCAAAGATAATTGTGTGAGTTGAGTGGCTCCTTTAATCTTTATCAGATTATAATTCCACAGGAATTATTATCATCTGATAAACGATTATAATGCAGATAGCCAGTGTTGCTTTGATTACATTGCAATCCTCCTGATCAAATGTCAAAACCATGGAACTTGCACTCAAAAAGAAAAAAAAAACCATGACTCCCTATCAAATGACACTTGAAATAATAAATAATGTCATTATTCCACAGAAACTCTACTAGAGAACTTATCTATGAGCCTTGCCTTGAAATTAGATTTTGCATGGCATGCAAAAGGATGTGGAACTAGAGATTTAATCAGCGTCCCTGTATTCCTTTCAAAGAACGAGTTTCCATTGATAAATGGTATATTGATAACAACATGTCGTGTTCATCCAAAATTATTCAGACACAGATTCCGTTTCAGTTGCCCTAGTGGATTAGCCATCAGAATTGAGTGCAGAGAAGAGAGGAAGGAAAGGATTGATTTGTTGATTAGTGATTGTATCAGTTGAGGAGGAAATGGTCTTACTATTTTGGCAGCAGGTGTGAATGTCACAAATGGAAGCAGTCAGAACTCACAACCTGGCAGAGCCCAAAATTGTTGTCTCTGAAAAAATAGCAGGACCCAAGAGTCTAGGATGTTGAACTGGTTATCCTTTTTCCTCGTTGTAAAGAATATGTTCCAGTTCCTTCTCTTGACTTGTGCTTATCTTGGCATAAATACACCCATTAGGGTATGTGCCAAGTTTGTTGGAGCTCATCAAGAAGTTTTAATTGTAATCCAATCCTTACTTTAGATGTTTGGAAGGTAAAACTAAAAAGAGTTGCCCATTGCCATGTTTCGTAAGTTAGCATGGCTGTGTAGCCATTTTTCTTTGTGCAAATTGGGGAGTCCTTTGTTGTTGTAGGTGTTCCTAGTGGGCCTTAAGGATGGAGTAAGCTTGTACATTTCATTAATTCACAATGCTACAGGCGTGATGGGCTTACTTGAGGTTAGAGGATGTATTGAGTCATGTAAGATGTTCCTGAGGGCCTTCATGAAGGGAATTCCACTTGTATTCCTTTATTGATATTGGATTGTTTACTAGAGTATTCTCTAATTAGTTTCTCTGGGATATATTTCTCGTTTTAATATTTTTTTCATGTGATGTTGCTTTTGTTACTTTCTTATATCATTTCCTTCATTGCAAGTTTGTAACATCTCATAGTACAAGTAGATAAAAATTGGCTGCACGCAAGTCTAATAACAATTGTACGGTTCATGCTCTTGGTTGCACCGTGGATTTGTAGATTGGTTACCATTAAGCATTTACCTGTCTGTGGTGGCATAGTTTAGTAAGTAGGGAGAAGGATTCGTCCGGATTCATGTTAATGAATCGTACTATGGGATATCTATGTTGATTATGTATAATGTGTTGTAGTTGCAACAAATTTTCATGGATTGTGGTTTTAGATGAAACAGTTTCAAATATGGAGAGTATTGAAATATGTTCTGTTTCATTCAAATGTGGCTGAAATGTCAATTCGCTTGAGTTTGGATTATGTGATAATATATCTGTATGGATTGTACTCAAGTTATTAAATTCCACAATGCCACCCAAACCTTATTTTATTGCATTTCACACATGAAGGATTTAAAGTATGTTTGTGAGCCACGGCAGCCAGGTTTATAGATTGGCAAGGCTATTTTAGGGTATGATCTTGAACAAGCACATAGCTCCAGACATAATCATGGACCAACTCACAAGCAACTTTATAATTGACAAATTCTGGAAATACATAAGTTGTCATCATTGGAAGGTGGTTCTGTGTTTCTGCTCAATTTAATTGCAGTACACATGAGATTTTGTTTGATTCATTGCACTGTGGGCTTGAGCAGGGACTTTTGCCTTGGCTATCTGTTGTTTATGTTTATCATAATAGTTTGCATTTCCCACATTATGTGTTTATGGTATGTTCGCGAGCCATGACAGCCAGGTTTATAGATTGGCAAAGATTATATCGGTGTATGATTTTGAACATTCACATAGCCCTAGACATAGCCCTAGACATAGTCATGGACTAACTTATGAGCAACTTTATAAATGATTTTTTTGGAAATACATAACTTCAGTAGACATCACTGGGAGGTTGTTGTGTCGCTGCTCAATTTAATTGCAGTACACACAAGATTTCGTTTGATTCATTGCTCTGTGGGCTACAGCAGGGACTTTAGTCTTGGCTCTCTGTTTATGTTTATCATAATAGTTTGCTTTTTGCCTGTATTTTTGCACTTGTATAAATTGCAGTATGGGTGATGA
The DNA here is from genome assembly GCA_007258455.2 of Sequoia sempervirens. Taxonomy (NCBI): domain Eukaryota; kingdom Viridiplantae; phylum Streptophyta; class Pinopsida; order Cupressales; family Cupressaceae; genus Sequoia; species Sequoia sempervirens. The sequence goes on from VDFB02377488.1 coordinate 25,369, forward strand.
TTTATATTAACATAATTTTCGGCCATTTTAAATGCTAGTCTACAGGGAAAAAAGGCAAAAATGATATTCGAACCTGCATTCAGACACTTACCAAAATATTACATGCTTTAGCAGTTGTACTTGGCTAATTATAAATATAAATTGTGAACATTTTTCAACTTATAAAAATATTTGCGAACATTTTTCAAATTATAAATAAAATTTAGCTATAGCACCAAATTTGTGCAGGGGAAATGTTGATATAAGTATTTATTGAAATGAAACTAGTTGTAGCCCCAAAATATATGCTGGAGAACTATTGATAAACTTCACAGATAACAGAAATTATGCACTTCAAATCTTTTTCGTTGGCTCAAGAGAATCAGATAGAAATTCAAATGGGTATTCTTGAATCCATTGTTTATAAAAGGTTTCTGCAGGTTCTAAGGGATTTACTGAAATAAAACTAGCTATAGCACAAAATATATGCAGGGTAAGTATTGATAAACTTTACAACTAATAGAAATTATGCTCTTAAATCTTTTTATTTTGGATTACTAGATAAAGGTTGGTTTTTGAAAGGGCCTAGACCTTTGTACGTCCATAAGATATGGATCTAACAAGAAATGCAACTAGACAACTTGGATATCAACTAGGCAAAGAAAATAAAACAAAGCTGAAAGCTAACATAAAAAAACAAAGCTAAAAGCTAACAAAGAACCTGCCACTAGACAAGATCAAGAACACACAAAAAGAAAACCTATTGGGAGGAAGGCAAGGAATTGAGAGCCATAGCTGCCTTTCACTCCTCTTTGAGAAATTGAAGATGATCTGCCATAAACTTATCTTCCAACTCATCAATTACAATGACATTATTCTTCATTTGATTTTGAGTTATCTTGCTAGCGCCAGCCTCCATCGGGCTCACCTTCATTTTCATTCTTGAATGAAGCATGTGAATGCTTGCAGCACAATTTTTAATTGTACTCTTGCTCATATCACCTTTATAAAAATAAAATGTGAACATTTTTCAAATTATAAAAGTATTTGCGAACATTTTTCAAACTATAAATAAAATTTAGCTATAACACCAAATTTGTGCAGGAGAAATGTTGATATAAGTGTTTATTGAAATGAAACTAGTTGTAGCCCTAAAATATATGCAGGAAAACTATTGATAAACTTCGCAGATAACAGAAATAATGCACTTTAAATCTTTTTCATTGGCTCAAGAGAATCCTGATAGAGAAATGATAGAAATTCAAATGGGTATTCTTGAATCCATTGTTGATAAAAGGTTTCTGCAGGTTCGAGGGAGTATTTACTGAAATAAAACTAGCTATAGCACAAAATATATGCAGGGTAATTATTGATAAACTTTACAACTAACTGAAATTATGCTCTTTAAATCTTTTTATTTTGGATTACTAGATAAAGGTTGGTTTTTGAAAGGGCCTAGACCCTATCTACATCCATAAGATATAGATCTAACCAGAAATGCAGCTAGAGAACTTGGATATCAACTAGGCAAAGAAAATAAAACAAAGCTGAAAGCTAACAAAGGACCTGGCACTAGACAAGATCAAGAGCACACAAAAAGAAAACCTATTGGGAGGAAGGCAAGGAATTGAGAGCCACAACTGCCTTTCACTCCTCTTTGAGAAATTGAAGATGATCTGCCATAAACTTATCTTCCAAATTATTCTTCATTTGGTTTTGAGTTATCTTGCTAGGGCCAGCTTCCATCGGGCTCACCTTCATTTTCATTCTTGAATGAAGCATGTGAATGCTTGCAGCACAATTTTTAATGGCACTCTTGCTCATATCACCTTTTTAAGATCATCCCTTATTGTTTGGAGTTCTCTTTCAAGATTTCTAATCCTATTTCCTTGTTTGAGCCCATCTTAAGCTTACACATATCCCTCATGATGTCTGGATGGTTTTTATTGAAACAACAATACACAATAGATTGGGAATGGTACCCATTCAATTGTTGGTGTAGAAAACAATCCTCATTTTAAGTCTATTGTTTTTATTGAACAATCATATTCTCTAAAGTGCCCAATTTATCCTCCAAATGACTTGTACTGTCTACTTTCTCCTTCACATCTTTAGATTCCTTGATTAAGCCCATCTTCCTTAAGATTACACACATACCCCACAATGTCCCAATAGTCTTTATTGAAACAACAATCCAAATTAGGTTGTGGAAGACCACTAGTCTTTTGTTGGTGCAAGAAAGTAATCCTCATGTGAATTCTACTATTTTCATTGAAGAATCATTTTAGGATACTATGGTGTAGATTGAATTCATTCTCCAAAGTGCTTAATGTATCCTCCAAATCACTTGTAGGGTACACTTTCACCTTCACATTGTTAGATTCGGTCTTGAAGTCATTTGAATATCTAAGAACCATACCAATACATTCTTCATTCTCCCTTTTACCATTCAAACATTCTCTCCTCTCTGCAAATTGCCTTGCCTTCACCCTTATTTTGTTGACCCTCTTACTTATCAATAAGGTATGTTTCTTCACTCTTCTTCTTTGCCACAACCAATGCCTCTTTACCAAATTGTTTCTTATTAAAGTCTTCAATATCATAGTCAATCTCCCTTTTAGTAGAGCACCCCTCCTTCGGAGAACTAGTGGGTCCTTGAGGAGAGGCCTGGGGAATCTTAATTACAAGAGACCTAGAGCCACTATTTGTCTTTCCCAAAACACTTGTAGGGCCTCTAAAATATTTTCCCATGCAATTCTTATCTCAATTCACTACCTTACCCTAGGAGGTTCCACTTCAACCACATAAGTCTTTTGAGAGAGATGCTTTGCCAACTTGATCTTGTTGAGCCAAAAGGAAAATTAGAGCTTGATGGATGGAGCATCCAGCCTACACAAATGGACATCAACAATAGAGTATTCCAACAAAATCAACAGAAAAATGGGATACCCACCAACTTTTTATGCCTAAAATGGTTCAAAGAGTGAGAAGTGGTAGGAATAAACACATTTGAACCTATCTACCAAAGTGACATACTTGATTATTTCATCTTAGGAGGAAGGGAATCTTTTGAGATAGTCCGCCTAGAATTGGTTAAGTTTTTCCTTTTAAAAAATATTGATATCTTCTTCCTTACATCTATCCTCAAACACTTTTAGACCTTCTAATGGCATGCTTGTGGCTTGAGCTATATTCTCTTCTAACACTTCAATTTCCAACCCTTTAAACTCCACTCTCCTTGTTTTCAAAGCTTTCATAAAGTCCATCAATAGGGTGAGGTTGTACCCCTTTATTCTTTCCATATAGTTAGTAAGGCCCCCCTTTCTAAGGATGTGCCACACAATTAAATTATTTTTGATCTCATCACATGACTTGGGTTCAAATCTTACCTTATAACCAATCATAGTCATAAAGATATACTAAATCCTCTTGTAATCTTCCTTTTCTTGAATCTTCTTAAATTTGCCATCCTTGGACCTACTCTAGCTAAATACCTAGTAAAAACAATTAACGATCTAAGACCATGAACCATTAAATGGAGGATTACTTGCATAACTTAAATTAAAAAGAATTGAGTCAACCCAAAAACAAGAGATCACTGTACTTGTGAGTAGCCAAAATCATAAACTTATACAAGTAATGATGAAGGCAATGAGTGAGGAGAATAACAATACTGAATTGAATGGCTTTAATCATTAATAAGATTAGTCACAACCACAAGTAGAGGATCATCTATATAGATGTGGTTGATACTAACCTCACTAAAGTAATTAGGTAGACCAATAGCATTGGTAACAATGTTTCTTAGTGTCTATAGGGGCTCTCTCCTTGGTCAAACAATTGATAATATTCAAAGAATCACCCTTACTAGTAAGTCAGGATATAGTCAACTCCTTAGCTAGATGGATACACCAAAAACAACCAAAGCTTTCACATAGTGATTAGTTTGCACTTTAAATAAAATAACAAAAGCTCTAACTAACTTACCTTTGTGGTCCCTTATTATTCCACCACCTCTATTTTGATCAAGATTCTCTTTTGAACCTTTGTCAAAATGCAAGTTTTACTCATTGGGGTAGGGAGAGGAGAAGGGAGCGAGAGGATGTGTGGGGAAAGGCCATTTAATCATATTTTTATTCAACTTGCTCTTATATGTTCTCTTAACAACATCCTCCTTAATGACCCATTTCCTAGCAACATTCATTTCTTGTTCCAAGATAGTTCTATTCCCTTTATTATCATATTCTCTACAATTTATCATCAACTTGTCCCTTGTAGCTTTCCCAATCTTAGCTCCCATTGTATTGGCACTATTGTTTGTATCCTTAAAAAATCTACAGTTTCGTTCCAACCATAGGGCCCATAAGACATTATGTAAAGGTAATTTCCGAATGGTCATTAATTAACTATTGTAGAAAGGTGAAGTCCATTAGAGAGCCATATCCAAAATAGATGGTAGTTGAACCCACTCCAAAAAAAATTTTAAGGTAAAAAAAATATTGATCAATTAGAAATGCAATGAATAGAATATAATTTGAAAGAAGGAATTAGATAAATACAATAAATGTGTTGGCAATTTAGTTGTCATTGATGTCAAAAGGTGTCATTGATGTCAAAGGAGAGATTAGAGAAGTAGTGAATTTTCTTCTGGAAGAGTTGGTGCATAATGATGAAAGGAGCATGTTTTGCAATTGCTGCAAAGCTGCTCAAAAAGTTGGAAAAAGTTGCAATGTTGTCATGCAATATTGCTATGGTGTTGCAAAAGTCACTTGTAGAGGTTTGTGGAGAAATTTCATTGCAGATTTGACATGGGTTTTTCAAGAGGATTCGATTGGTCTAGTCTGCATGATCTGAAGACATTTACTTTGCTCAAGAATTGATCATTTGTGCTCTCGGCCTGTATTAGGGTCTGTAGATAAACCCTAAAGTTTACAATCATGGAAAATGAATAGATGGTATATTTTTAAGTTGACTATGTATGGGCGGTTATCAGTCACTTAAGTCATCACTTAAGTTATCGTGCTCATTGGGTGACCGACCCCCTTACCTAGCACTTTCGGTTGACGATGTTTGTGTGCATTGCATCCTCCCTTCACATCACTTTTTACACTTTTAACGACCAAGTCTTAACTGCGATGTATTGTGTGCCCACAATGAAGATCTAACGGTTGTGGTTGAGGCTTGAAGATCGGCAACCTCCCCACCATCCCATTGCGTATGTGGTGGGTCCCTGCTTTGTCCCATGAGATAGTGGGCAACAATGGAGATCAATGTATGAAGGATCCAACAACTATTGCATGCATTATGCACATCGTGATTTGTATCTACTTTGACCAAGGCATTTGGGTGATGAGCAATCAATGCTAGCGATCAAATTTAGTTGATCGAATGATGCCCACCAACCCGTGATGTGAATGGTGCGTTTGTGTCTATCTCAATGGGATAGTGAGCTAAGGAAACATGTTCTATGGGACCAACAAAGGCAGGCTCAAGTAGTGGAAGGTCACATCAACAAAAGATAGGTGGCGATATGCGATTACATTGCTTCATTACTTCACATCACTGTTGTGAAGCAAAACAAAGGAAAGCGATTAGCGATGCATTAGAAGGATACAATGAGTTAAGATCAAACAAAAAAGATTGAGCAAATACGATTGGACAATGATCGCTGTTTCCATTCACATCACATAAATGAAAAATGAGTCTTTATCAAAGTAGTGATACACTATGAGTTCATAATGGCTATAAACACCAAGTGAATGAGATCAATGGCATAGGTTTAAAGAAGATCGATCTGATGATCATGTTTTAAAGATGTCGGGATGAAAGGAGACCCAGATGATCATGGCGCGAAGATAGGAGATCAACGATCCAGATTCAAAGAGTTTCTCAATAGCTATGTCCGTGTGAACGTGGATTTCGACTGGTAACCAATGTAGAGAATGAAATTAAATGTTCTACTTGCTCTAGCAACTAGTTGGTCGAAGATTTTATTTGCAGGGTGAGGACACAAATTTCCAAGGAGATCAAGATCAAAATCAGATTGAATAATTAGTAGAATGCATTTAATGTATTCTAGGGTTAGGGTTTTTGTAGACCACCATGTTTAAAAAATACAATGAACCAAAATTTGAATAACATGGTCAATGGCTCAATGAACAAGTAGCTTCTTGAAGAAGAAAGCAAGAAAACCCTAATAGCATATTTGTACAATGGTTCAAAGCTCGAGGCAGTGATTGCAAATCGGTGGAGTCAAGCAAAAAGAGAGATAATCAGGGAATTGAGTGTGAGAGAATCAAGAGGTGTATGTAGTAGTGAGAGTGGGCAGGTTGCAGATAGAGAATTCACTAATTCTTAATGAGTAGAACCTAAACAAAATTGGAGATTTAATCTAGGTTAATATTTTGAGAGCAGAGCAGAGGATGGTGTAGAGCAGAGCATAGAGTTGCAGAATATTGTGCAATTGTAAAATAAGTTGCAACATTGAATTGTAACCACATTGTACTATCTTGAACTATAAATCTGATTGGTGGGTGTTGTCACATATTTGGGTAGGTGCTCAAATTAGGTAGTGGGTGCTTCCTTGAAGTGGGTGTTCCTAAAACCGGCAGATTGGTGTCTCCTTAGGTTTGGTGCCCTTAAAATTTGTAATTAATTAATCATTTGATTGTGAGGTTGGATTAGGACAATAGATCCTAGTAGCTCTTCTCATTGTGGTTTTTCCCATCTTGGGTTTTCCACGTACTTCTTATGTTATGTGATGCTTTTTTGTGCATGTATGTGTTTTTGTAAATCAAGCTTTAACCCGCACATAAAAGTTTAAAGGGAATTAATTTGCATAGTATCCTAAGGACTAAATTTTAATAGATCTACTAATTCACCCCCCTTCTCAATAGATTGTTGTGTTCCAACAAAATTCTCCTCCTCATGATGAAGAGAAGTCAACACACGTGGATAGCTCAAGAAGAGGCCGAGGATTAAACATTACATTCATCACAAATGTTTTTTGTGCTTTGTTCCTAAACTTTTCAACTTGGATAGAACCATGAGGTAAAATATTGCCTTCATTATCTTTTTCACCAACAAGATAGTTCAAAGGTTTTGGGATGTATTACCAATGTAGTTGATGTATATTTTTTCTTAGTTTAAACTAGTAGAAGCTTGAACAAGATGGATTTTGTTGCAAGTATGTTGTTGGTGTTGTTGATGTTAACGACTGATCATTGATGTCAACAGTATGGAGATTGTTGGTATTGTAGATGGGGATATTGTTGGTGTTACAAATGTTTTAGATATGTTGTTTTGGTGTTACTGATGTAGCTGGTTCACTTGGTTTCCAAGTGATTTTGAAAAAAAATGAATAAAAGAGTGTGCAATGTGATAGGGGTGTGTTAAGTGTTGTGCTTCACATTTCTTCATGGTTGAAGATATGCTTGTGCAGTTTGAATGTGATGATCAAAGGTGTTCCAAAAGTTCTATATCTAGAGTTTTAGATTTTGGATCGTTCTACAGTGGAAGGTGTGTTTGATAGTGTGTTTTCCTGTGAAGAAGGTTGTCTAGGAGAAATGGAATTGCTCCACATTTCTCCATGTTGAAGTCTCTTGTCTTATGGATATGGGAACATGTTTATATTGTATTTATTTATCTTCCCTTGGAGTTTTTGGTATTGAGTTGCTTCACAAGTTCAATTCTTATGTTGGATTTTAGTGGTAGTGCATCTTGATGCGCAGGATGAAAGTATTCTTTAGTTTCAGGGGGTTGTAGTAGTGGTGTTGGATATTTTGATGATGCAATTTTTTTTGGAATGTCGTGTAGTGTTGTTGTGTGGTCCGAATATTATTTTCGGACTTGGAGAGGCATGTATGTGGTCGCTTGTTAGTGTTAGTGTAGGTTTGGCCAATTTGGCAGGCTAACACTAACTGTGGAGGTTATTTGTTGTTTATGGAAGTGTGGTGATGCGTGTTGATGTAGATTTGGGTCCTAATTAACCATTGGTGTGGTCAGCCTTCACTTCTTTCCATTGCGGAATTGTTTGGTATTGACCTATTTGGTGTTGCACATTTGAGGTGCATACGTTTCATTGAGGTCAACCTAATTAAGATTATTTAGGTCGTAGATAGTATAAATGCAAGGGGAGTTGTTGGAGGTGTTGTAAGGAGTGTAAATGATGTGAATGTGATCAAGTGTGGTGATTTGAGTGTGAACTTAAATTCCTATGAATCCAGATGTAGTGAGAAAAAGGTATTTACATTTTCAAAGTGCTTGAAGTTGCTGGAGGTAGTTAGCCAAAGGTTGTGGTTGGCATAGAGTTGTAGTGGTGGATTTTCTTGTTGCTCTGAGGTAGTGAATCTCTTTAGCAATTTCTTCTATTCTTTTTTTTTTTGGGTAGTGAACCTAATTGTATTCAGTGTTGTTATTCATATATATATGTGATCCAATCCTCACTGTGTTTTTTCCCTACCTAGCCCTTGGTTTTCAACGTAAATCTAGTGTTCTCTTGTGTATGGTTGTGGTTGCATTATTGTTTCACATGTTTACATTTTGGTAATGCTTAATGAGGGTTTAAATGTTTTATAAGGGTTTGAAAATTAATGAGGGATTGAATGTTTTAATGTACAACTGATTCACCCCCTTCTCAGTTGTCATGTGCATCTAACAATTGGTATTAGAGTTGTGGTTCCTTGGAGAAAGCTTAACCGCTTGAAGTAGATTCAGATGTTGCACATGAAGGGTGTCAAAGCTCTCATGTTCGATGGAATGAAATATGCCTATTGAAAATCTAGGATGGAATCCTTTCTGGTCTCTCTTGGATTTTTTCTGACAATTAGTTGAAAAAGTATATACTATGCTTGCTACTAGTCCGACAAGTGATGATGAAATCAAGGATTATGAGAACAACAGTAAAACACGAAATGCTATATTGAGTGGAATTTCTGATTCAGAACTTGGGGAAGTGATAAGCCTCAAAACTACAAAAGAGATCTGGACAAAGTTGGAGAGTATTTATGAAGGAGATGACAAGGTCAAGCAAGTGAAGATGTAGAATTACAAAGCTAAATTTTTGAAATCCAAAGGATGTAGGAAGATGAAGACATTATAGCCGAGATGCTCAAAGTGGATGAAGTTGTCAATGCCATCAATGGTCTTGGTGGTAAGATGGAAGAAAAGTTGTGAAAAAGGTACTAATAACTCTTCCTAAGTTCTAAAGTTTTTGCTATTGAGGAAGCTCAAATTTAGATCAATATTTTAGAGATTAGATGTTTGGAGTTTTAATTTCTCATGAATTAAGAGAATATGGCCAAGATGCTACAAAGAAAGAAACTGCCTTTAAATTCAACAAGGCAAATCGTTTGATCGAAAATAGAATTTTCTTGTTTTGAGATCTATTTTTCTGAATCATTAGGTCCGAGCTGTACTCTGGTGGTTCCCGTCCTTGCAGAATGATAGCAACATACATTCTGCTATTTTCCACGTTGAGTAATAGGAATGTTTGACCCTTATAGAATTGGATCAATTTTTCTCGAAATCTTTCTGAGTTATTCTAATTTGCTATTCTTTTTTTTTAAGCTCAATTTCTTTTTACAAAATGGTTATAGCTTGTTGATTTAATTTACATTAACCCTAGATTCTACCCCTAATTGAAAAATAAATTGATTGGTCAAGATAATGAATCAGACCCAGATAATCTTGATGAGGTGGAAGCAAATTTTGTAAGGAAATTGAAAAAGGGCACTAGCAAATACAAAGGTAAGTTACCCTTTAAATGTTTCAATTGTGGAAAGATAGGTCATTATGCTTCTAAATGTCCAATCAAGGTTGCAAATAACAAGCATAAGGATCATAAAGAAATTTTTTTCAAGAAGAGTTATTATGTTGAAAAAGACAATGGTGTATCTAATGATGAGGAATTGAACTATCCTAATGATGATAGTGATGAATTCTTGTTCATGGCTCTAAATTTTGGAACTAATTCTACTAATTTTGAAAGATGTATGAAGTAAAGTGCTTCGAAAAAAAGTCATAACATTGAAGGAACTATAGTGACTTCTTTTTATGCAAGAGAAGAAAGAAAATATTGGATAATTGACAGTGGGCGCTCAAATCATATGATAGGTGATAAGAGTAAGTTTGTTAAACTTCATTAGATTGATGGTGGTCTTGTTAAGTTTGGTGATGATACATCTACTAAGATTTGTGGTAAAGGTTCAATTAGTTTTGATGGAAAGCATAAAATAGATGATGTTCTTTATGTCAAGGGTCTCCAACATAATCTTCTAAGTGTAGGACAAATGTGTAGAAGAGGATACAATTTAGTGTTTCAAGCTGATGGTTGTGAAATCAGAAAAGGAAGATCCATAATTTTGGTTGTTGTAGGGACAAGGAAATAAGGTAATGTTTATGAGCTTAAAGGTAGTGGTGCTAAGTGCTTTATGTCTCAAATCAATGAAAGTTGGCTATGACATAGAATAATGGGTCACATCAATTTTGATATCCTAGTGAAGATCAATTATATTGATGTAGTGAGAGATCTACCAAAGATAAAAAAATCATATCAATGCAATCTACAAATAATGTAAGTTTGGAAAGTAAGCAAAGAAGAGGTTCAAAACTAAAGAATATTTTACCACCGGTCCTTTGGAGTTGGTGTATACAAACCTATGTGTACCTACCAAAATAAGAAGCTCTCATGGTGATAGGTATTTTATGTTGTTGATTGATGAGTATTCTACAAGGACTTAGGTGACATCTCTCAAAGAAAAATAAAAAGCTCTAGATAAGTATAAAGCATCTAAATTTATGGCTGAGAATGAAATAAAACTAAAAATCAAGTGCTTACGGTCTGATAGAGGTGGTCAGTTCACCTCCAATGAGTTAACAATTTTTTGTGAAGATTATGGAATAAAGAGAAATTTGTTAGCTCATAGGACTCCTCAGCAGAATTGAGTTGTGGAGAGGAAGAATAGAATAGTTCAAGAATCAACAAGGATGAAAGAAGCAAATCTACTGGATGTCTATTAGAGAGAAGCAATTAATACTACAATCTATATTCTTAATAGAGGTCAAGAAAGAGTAAACAATTTAAAGACTCCCTATGAGCTATGGTATAGAAAACCTCCTACTGTGAAATATTTCATAGTGTTTGGAAGTAAATGCTATATCATAAGAGATGAATAAAACTTAGGAAATTTTGATACAAGATCTGATGAATGAATCTTCCTTGGATACTCTACCAGAAGAAAAGCTTACTGGTGCTATAATAAAAGGCTGAAGAATATTTTTGAAAGTGCAAGTGTTAAAGTGGATGAAGAACCACATCATATTTTTGTATTGATAAAAGGATATGAATCCAATGAACCCCCTTGCAGTGAAGAAGAAAAAGATGAAGAGAAAGAAAAATAGATGACAGCTGAAGAGGAAGAAGCTTTGAAAAAGACCCCCAAGGCTCCTATGCATGTGCAAAATAACCATTCTAAAGATCAAATCATTGGAGATAGGAGCAAAGGTGTGTTGACAAGAAGAAGAGCTAATATGAAAGAGGAACATGTAAAATTTTGTTTACTTTTAGAAGTAGAATCTAAAACTGTAATTCAGGCATGGAAAGATGAAAATTAGATCAAGGCCATGAAAGAAGAGTTGGAACATATTGAGAAGAATTAGACTTGAGAATTGGTGCCAAGACCTAAAAATAAGAATGTGATAGGAACTAAGTGGGTTTTCAGGAACAAGTTGAATGGGGATGGAAAAGTTGTCAGAAATAAGGCTAGACTTGTGTGCAAGGGCTACTCACAAGTGGAAGGAATAGATTTTGAAGATAATTTTTCTCCAGTGGCAAGGATGGAAGCTATTAGAATTTTTTTGGCTTTGAAACACATAAATACTTCAAGGTATATCAAATGGATGTCAAGTTTGCATTCTTGAATGGTGAGTTAGAATAAGAGGTATACACTGAGAAACCAAAAGGTTTTTAGTTATCAAATGATGTTGATATGGTCCACAGGTTGAAGAAGACATTGTACAAGCTCCTAGAGGTTGGTATACAAGGTTGGATAAGTACTTCTTGTAGCAAGGATTCAAAAAATGTACTGCAGATAGCAACCTTTACTTCAAGGTTGAGGGAGAACAAATCATGATTGTGGTAGTGTATGTTGATGACATAATATTTGGAGGGAGTGTGCAAGAAGTTTGTAGATGAGATGAAAAAAGAGTTTGAGATGTTAATGCGTGGGGGGATGAATTTATTCCTTGGATACAAATCAGTCAATAAAAAAAAAGTATTTTCATTTCATAGTCAAAGTATGTTAAGGAAATGTTGAAGAAGTTTGGAATGGAGGATTCTAAACCAACATTTACTCCTATGGTTTTTGGTTGCAGATTGAGCAAGAATGATGAATCTCCTAAGACAGATAAGATTAAGTATAAATCAATGATTGGTGGACTACTATACCTAACTGCTACTAAATCGGATATCATGCAAGCCATATGTCTTGTGGAAAGATTTCAATAAGATACAAAAGAGTCACATGTTGCAACAGTTAAAAAGATATTTAAATACTTGAAGGGAAATCCATACTTTAGTTTATGGTATCCTAAGGATATTGATTTCTCTTTGAGTGCATATACAAAATGCAGATTGGGTAGGTTCTACAGATGAAAACAAAGGTACAAGTGGAGGTGCTTTCTACCTTGGAAGTATATTGGTTTCTTGGTTGAGTAAGAAGTAGGATTTAGTGTTATTATCTATTGCAAAGGCATAATATATTGCAGCAACATAATGTTTTACATGTATTATAGATGAAGTAAACATTAAAGGATATCAAAGTATCATATGATGAGCCTATTTATATCTTGTGTGATAATACAAGTGCTATCAAGTGCTATCAACATTTCAAATAACCCAATAATGCATTCAAGAACAAAACATATCTTTATTTGATATCACTTTCTAAGAGAAATTTTTTTAGAGAATAAGGTGAAGTTGGAGTATGTTGTTGCAAAGGATCAAGTTGCAAATATTTTTACAAAGGCTCTTCCTAAAGATACATTTGAGTAGGTCTGATAGAAGTTAGGGTTTATTTCCCATCCTTTCAACTAGATGCATAAGTGGTGTCTTTCCAAGAAAGCATTTCAAGATACATTCTTGTCCTTGACTGATGATGAAGACTACCACTCAGGGGGAGTAGGTAGTTGTGTTTTTGATTGGTGTAGTTAGGTGGAGCATGTCTTGTGCCCCTAAGGGGGAGAACTAAAATACAAGAACAATGAAGAATGAGTAGTGCAGAGAGTGTAATAGTGAGAATTGTATGGAGAAGAGTAGTGGAGAGAGAGTAGTTGCTTGTTGGTGTTGTCTAAAGAGAAGTGTGCATGTGTTTTCAAAAGGAAAGATGTTTCCATTTTCCATTGATGTCGAATGGGGAGAGCATGATCTGAAAAACACATGGGGAGAGTAATATTTGAAGAAATCCTCAAGAAAGGGGGGAGAATGGTGTCTGAAGAATAGAGGTAAAGGGAGAGAGTGAAGTGTACCACAGTAAGGGGGAGTGTTTCTTAATGCAAAGTTGTTTTTGCAGCTTATGGTTTTTTACAATTGGTGTTGCCATCAATGCTAAAGGGGGAGATTGTTGTATGTTGTTGGTGTTGTCATTGATGTCAACATTATGGATATTGTCAAGGATATTGTTGGTATTGTAGATGTGGAGATTATTTGTGTTGTAGACTCTATAGATATGGTGTGTTGTCGTTGTTGATGCATTTGGTTCACTTGGTTTCCAAGTTCTTTTGAGAAAATTTGAATAAAAGAGTGTGCAGTGTGGCAGAGGTGTGTTCAGTGTTGTGCTCCACATTTCTTCATGGTTGAAGAATGCTTGTGCAGTTTGAATGTGATGATCAAAGGTGTTCAGAGGTTCTATATCCAAAGTTTTAGGTTTTGGATTGTTCTATAGTGGAAGATGTGTTTGACAATGTGTTTTCTTGTGAAAAAGGTTGTCTAAAAGAAATGGAATTGCTCCACATTTTTCTGCATTGGAGTCTCTTATCTTGTGGATTTGGGAACATGTGTATATTGTTTGTAATTTTCTTCCCTTTGAGTTTTTGGTGTTGAGTTTCTTCACAAGTTTAGTTCTTATGTTGGAGTTTAGTGGTAGTGCATCTTAATGTGCAGGATGAAAGTATTCTTCAGTTTCAGGTGATTGAAAGTGGTGTTCAATATTCTGATGATGCAAAATATTTTGGAGTGTTGTGTGGTGTTTTTGTATGTTCCACACAATTTTTTTGGACTTGGAGAGGTATGTATGTGGTCACTTGTTAGTTTTAGTGGAGGTTTGGCCAACCTGACATGCTAGCGCTAATTGTGGAGGTTATTTTTTGTTTATGGAAGCATGATGATGTGTGTTGGTATAGATTTGGGTTCTAGTTAACTTTCCATTGTGGAGGTGTTTTTTTATGACCTATTTGGTGTTGCACATTTGAGGTGCATACGTTTCATTGAGGCTGACCTAATCAAGATTGTTTAGGTCGTGAATGGTAAAATGCAAGGTGAGTTTTTGGAGATGTTGTAAGGAGTGTGAATGATGTGAATTTGATCAAGTGCGGTGATCTAATTGTGAGATTAAATCCCTATGACTTCTATGCATTAAGTAGAAGGTGTCTACATACTCAATGTGCTTGAAGTTGCTGAAGGCAATGAGTCAAAGGTTGCATATGACATAGAGTTGCAGTGGTGGATTTTCCTGTTGCTTTAAGATAGTGATTATCTATGTAATAGCTTCTTCTATTCTTCTTTCTTTTGGTTAGTGAGCCCATGGAAATGAGCCTAATTTTATTTGATGTTGTTATTCATATATATGTGAGCTAATCCTCACTATTGTTTTTCCCTACTTAGGATTTTTCACATAAACGTGGTGTTTTCTTGTGTATGGTTGTGTTTGCATTACTATTTCACATGTTTACATTCTAATAATGATTAATAAGGGTTTGAAAGTTAATGAGGGATTGACATTTTTAATGTACAACTGATTCATCCCCCTCTTATTTGTCCTATTTATCTAACAAATTTGACCTCCTAGGTGTTGGAGAAGAATTGTATAGTTGTGTGGAGTGTTTATAAAAAGAAAGACTCCTAATACCTTTTTTGTTGCAAATTATTAGCCAATCTTGCATCCCATCAATTCAACCATATTATTGGAAGTTTTACCTAGCTTCATGCAAAATTCTAAAATATTTGCAATAGGTCCAGTCCAAAGTACTCCCTAGCAACTACAATACTTAGATTAGCTTTTGAAACACCGCCAAAGAATAAAATTGGAAAAACAATAAGGAAAAATTGGATATTGAATATGAAAGATTTGAAGAAATCAAGAACCATCTTCAAAGAAGATTGAGTTAAACTCTTTATAAGATGCTTAGGTTTTGCTTTTCTTTGAAGCAAAATTTGACATTTTTAATCATGACATGTTGGATCTTTTGAAGCAAGTATTTTATTTGGATGGATATATTTAAATATTTTGTTGTTCCTATCCAACCAAATATTCCATGTGCAAAAAAAGACAATAGAAGATTATAATAACTTAATGAAAGGTTTACCTTTTAAAAAGTTGTAGCATTTATTTTATTTTGTGGTGCAAATGTCTTTACTTAATCTATTTTTGAAGTAGACACCAAAGTAGCAGGTGAGAGAGATCCAAATTGTAGATGCTTCATCATAGTCAAAGAAGAGATGATCTTGGGCTTCATAACCTTTGAAGCATATGAAGCATGTTTGAGGCCCCATGATGCATCTTTTGACAAGATTGTCTCCATTAAGGATTGTTTTTTATCTAACAAGCCATTGGACTTTTTATTTATTTTTTGGGTGAATTTTTGACTTCAAATGTTGTTCAAATACTTCTCAATGGGTTCAATGTCTTATATGTGATGATGGGATTTGGCCATCTTGGTGTAAGATCTAGAGGAGTTGATTTTACCCCAACTAATACAATCACCACTTTATAGATCAATAAGAAGAAGGATAAAAATATTTTAGAGGTTCAATCCTTATATTGTGCCAAGTCCAATCTATAAGGTGAATCAATTTGGATTAAAGGCTATCCGAAGTGAAGAGTTGAGAAATATTTTTTATACCCAAATCAAGCATAAACTAGAGGAGACACCTAGGCATAGAGAGGCTAAGAGGCTTGTTTCCAAGGATGAGCTCATCCCAACATTTAGAGTTACTTCCATTCTTTCGAAACCACATATTGTCTTTTATTATAACAATAAACAAGACAATCAAATACTATATTTTTTATATGATTGGATTATATTAGATGTTGTTAAGGAGAGTGGGAGCTTTCAAGTCATCTCTATATTAGAAGCCAAAATCATTTCCAAATAAGCTTAGCCCCAAGGGCCTTTCTCATGACAGGAGGATTATGAACACATAAAATCACATTGAACTCCAAAATTATTGAGGATGAAGCTCCAAATGTTCCAAGGAAAATGGAAATCTAGCAACAAATGATAAAATATTTCAAAATATTTCAAACATGAAGCCCATATGCTAGGGAGATATTTTTTTCTATTTTTTTCACTCAAGAGAATCTTGATAGATAAATGATAGAAACTTGTATTTTTGAAGTGATTTCTCATCAAAAGTTTCTACATGTTAATATATAAGTGATGATAACAAATGTTCAAATGTTGATTGTATTTATATGGTTGGTGGTTGGAAACTTAATAAGAGGCCATAATATTTGCATCATGTAGTTACATGCTCGGTCCACTCAATGTTACTCAAGCATTATCACTAGCTAAATAAAACCATATTGATTGTCATTCAATTTTTTTTTTCTAAACCTAGATTCTCAAGAAAATTTATACAACCATGTTCTCCCATTACTTTTTGTGTTGCTAACTAAGCAAAAGAAATTCACACTCAATGAACAATACCCCATTTTAGCACAATAAAATGGGAGAAAATAATAAGAAGATAACTAAAACAATCTCCAACATGTCATTTTTTTAATACGTAAGCTGTGGGGATAGGGGCCCACTCCCTTTTTTAAAAAAGTAATAAAAAATACAAATATCTGACATGCAGCAAAGAAGATGCTAAGGGATACAGGAGCCTCTAGAAGAATAGAAAGAGGAGAACTAAAGAAACCTATAATAGAAAACAAAATTGAAACAAATTTTTAGAATTGATACAATGACACTCAAGAAGAGAAAGTAGGGCTCAGATGCCCAAAAATATTACGCCCTTCAAGTGTTTCGAAGGAGAAGCGCATGTAAGGTACACTGAGAACTAGCTTCCACCACTTCTAAAACTTTATTGTGAAGCTTTTCAGCTTCATACTTCCTCCCAGCCTTACGCTTTGAGCCATAATTAGGTTTTAATTTTCCACTTAAAGACTAAGAAATCCCAAGTTTTTGAGGTGGATCTACAAAAAAATCATCAAAACAGTCATTAATTTTCTCTTCCAAGTTCTCCATGAAAGGGAAAGTGCCGCTAGATTCAGAGCCATCCTCTTCTGACCCAGAAGGAGAATCAACCCCTGAGGAGGATCGAAGAACTTACGTACCATGATTCCTCCAAATGAACTCAGTATCTAAAGCACTTCCCTTTTGATCCACTTCTTCAAGCAAACATTCCTTGCCCCAACCAAACATTTGAGGGAACAAGCTTCAATCCTATGTCCAAGCATATTGCAGCAGAAGCAACGGAAGGGTAAACCCTCATAGTTTAAAAACTGATTCTAGAAACCATGTGAAGAATGGATCCGAATAGAATGTGAGAGGGGTTTAGAGATGCCCACCATTGCACAAACCCTATAAAATCTATGATTTGAAGCCACCTGGTCGATCTTCAACATGTCATTTTAAGTAGGGGATTCATGAAAGTGATATTTGCATGATACTCATAGTGAATGTGGGATCATGGGATAAATATTTAGAGAAATATAATTATAAATACATTATTCAAATTGCTTAAAAAACAATGTCTACTCTTTGTTACATGAATCAAAAGTATTTCCTTGGGATAAGAATCCAATTTATTATACAGAGAGTTTTAAGATTAAAAAGCATTGCCCTTTGGGACAAGAATCCAATGCTATTTTTTAAGTGTTTCTTAGATGGTTTTGTGGTACAACAATTAGGTTAAATTAGAATTTCATTTAGTGAATACTGTTGCATGTTTAGTAGTGGAAATTTTGTGTAGTATTAGTATTTTAAAACTCTATTTTAGGTACTAGGTTTGTTATTTTATTTAGGTGCAAATTTTAGGTTAATTCTTAGGCATTTCTTTGTTTTATTTTCTTCTTTATTCTATACTAAAAAAACTACAAACATCTAGAAATAAGATGCATAGTAGACAAATTTTAAGGGATTTCTTTGGGATGAAGACATCCAAAACAAGATATTTTGTCTTTTCAATCACCTAAGTTTGAGGTATATTTATAACCCTAGTCACTTACTATTTTTTAACAAAACTATAGAACAAAGAACTTCAAATAAGAATAATATTTACAAAACACGTTAATTATTTTGATTTCATTCATTCATTGGTTTTTGTATTTTTAATAGATTTGTTTAGTAGGTTAGCATACTTATAAGACTAACTTTTTTGATGATTCAATTTGTTTATTATGTTATTTTTTGAGTGCAAAATTTGTCTAACATGGTTTGAATTTTAATATTAAAACTATTGCTGAGATCATCCATGTTTGTGAATGAAATATGTTGTTGTTAGTGAGAGGGAGTTGTAGGAAGGTTTTGGTGCCATTAATGATTGAATTATCTTGGACCTATGAAAGGTTGTATACAAGGTGTGATGTCTAAGTTGCTCCAATGTTTGGAGTATTAATATGTATTTGTGATAGGCTGTAAATTGGATTGGTTTTTAGCCAATTTTTTTAGTTACAACATGTTCTAGTATCAACGAAGCATGCCTAGTCTCAATCTCAAATATTGTGACCAATTATAGGGTGCTTCAAATTTTACTTCTTAGAAGAGTATTGTGCAACTATTATTGGAATATGTTGATCCTTGAGTCTATATGGTAACCATATTGACACATCCAATTGATCATGTTCAATTGGTTCAACATAACAAGATATTCAAGGAAAAGCTTATCATCCTATATTTTGTGAAGGATCATTTGATTCTTCTCATTGTTGAAAATAAATCAATAAAGGAGATGTAATGTTTTGGAAACTCTTTATCACATAGTGGACATCCTCATAAGATGCTAAAGAACACAATTAGTGTCATATGCATGAGTGAAACAAACATATTAAAAAACATGCTAAGGTGGAAGATAAATACTTGGCACCAATTGCCTTAAATGATTCATCTCCATCCAAGAACCATTTTTCATGTTGTTTGTATTTTTGAGAAGCTCCTAACTTTTGAGAAGCTTTGAGACAATTTTATTGACGAAGAAATCATACTTGAAGCTACTTTAGTTAAATTGAAAGATAGTCATAACTAAGATCTTATTGGGAAGAAGAAGAAAAGTGACAAAGAGGGGCCCATGAAGGGTAAAAAATAAAAGCTCCAAGATACAAAATTCTCATCAAAAAAGGAATAAAGTTGAGTCATATCAAGTGTTTGAAGTGTTAAAAATTTTACCACTTTTCTTCTCAATGTATACAACTAGAACTTAGTGATGATTCCCTTAACCTTCATGGTATCCTTTACATTCCTAGATTTAAAAAATAAATAGTTTCAACCATGATCAATTTGAAGTGTGGCTGAATTTGATGATGAACAAGTTATAATAAAAAAATTACAACCAAGATCTTGATAAAGTAATAGTGAGAGGTGTTCATGTATGAGGTCTATATAAGTTTATTGTTGATCTAATCAATCAAGTAACTTTCATACACAACAATGACAAATTAGAAATGGGGATTTTGACCACTTGCACTATTGATATTTACCTCTTTTGAAGGATATGGTACATGGATTACTAAATCTCAAGGTAGAAAAACCTAGTATATGCAAGGGATGTGTACTTTTCAAGCACATTAAGATTTTTATTCCAAGAATTGAGAATAGATGAAAAGGTATTCTGGATTTTATACATTTAGATGTTTGTGGGCCTATGTAAATAGCTTCACTAATTAGAAATATTTTCTACATTTATTTCATGATGATTCTTAATAAAATAATTTATTTCATGAAGGCTAAGAATGAGGACTTTGGAAAATTTCAAGTTTAAACTTCCTATAGAAAAGTAGACATGTAGATGGGTTAATGTGTTGAGGTTTGACCATGGAGTTTAGTATATTTCAAAGGAATTTGATACTTTTTGTAAATATATAAAGATTGCATGGGAGTTGACCATCATGTCTTACAACCCTCAACAAAATGGAGTTATCAAGAGGAAGAATAAGTCCATCATAGAGACTAATAAGCTTATGATTCATGTCTTAGATTTGCAAATGGTTTTTTGGGTTGTAGCATGCAACTATACATAGTATACATATTAAACAAATGTCCTCATGAATTCCTAAAGGAAAAGGCTCTAGAAGAAACCTTTAATAGATAGAAACTTGATGTTTTCACTTTGGTTTTTTTGAAAATCCTGTATACATTTATGCGTCAAAAGAGAAAATAACCAAGTTTGAACCCTCTATTTAAAGTGTCTTTGTAAAATACAATGAGTCTTCCAAGGCTTCCAATATTTATGTTTCATCACAAAGAAAGATGATTGTGAGTAGAAATTTTGAGTTTGATAAGGATGATCAGTCATTTTGAACCACAAATTTTTGGGGATAGGCACTCTCTTACACTTCTAGGGTTTTACACCTAAAAGGAGAAAGGTATCCCACAAAACTTATGTTGGTTCACTCAAGAATAATGCAAATATGATTGAAATATGTCTAAATGGAATGTATTAAATGCAAATAACTGATAAAAGAAATGAATTATTAAGTCTTAACTAGGGAAATGCAAGATGTTTGAAAACACATTATGATATGCAAACATATGATAAATGGCCTAGAAATGACAATCAAACAAAACATAAAACTATAAAAGTGAATGTGTGCACTTGGAAATGTGTTGCAAACTAGAATGGAGACTAGAAATGCTGCTGATTCTAAAATTTTGACCTACTGGGACACTTACGCCAAGCTGGGCGACTTAGTCCTAGATTTGGAAAACTACTCAGGAGTCCATTTCAACCAAATGGGTATCTAGATCTATAGAAAACTCTCAAAAAATGTGCAGTGGGACTAAGTTTCCACTGATGGTGACTTAGTCCACTTTGGCTTTTCTAAAAATCTAAAAGTGGAAACAAAAGCCCTCGATCTACACTTTCTGCTCCTCTAGGTGTTTGGTTTTGAAACTCTGATTTTCGGCACTGTAAGAGAATTTTTGTGTATATTTTGACCTAGCCAACAAGGAGATGTATTCAACAAGTTTTCAACTTATCCTTCAATTATTTACAAACCTTCAAAGTGCCTAAATATATAAACACACAAAGAAAGAAAGAGAAATGTTGAATGTTAGTTTGCCTTGGTCAAACCCCTTTTAGGTAATTAAACCAAATGAAGAGATAAGATGAAGCATGAACATGAAATGAAGGGATTAAAAACTTTCCATGATGATAGATCTTGAATTTCAATAGCAATGGATGAAAAATCAACCCTTGAATGCCTTAGAAAGCTATCTTGATGACTTAAGATGCTAAAACCCTAGTTTGCTTGACTTGAGATGGAAGATGAATAATGAATAAGATGAATGAATTATGAAATAGGGTTTTTTTGGATCTCTGTTATGATCATGTGGTTTGTCCTTGATGACAAAATCCCTTTCAATTGATTCTACTTGTTGACAGTTTTAGATTGGTTTCTCATGCTTTATCTTGTCTCTGGTGATAGAAAAAGAATATATTGGTGTGAGAATGGCAGGGTCTTCCCGATCCATTTATGAAATGTCTATGTTTCCTATCGGCAAGACATTTCTGATGTCATAACAATTTGATTTTACATTACACATGGAGTTTCATCATGCAGCTTTCGGCAAGACTTCTCTTTTGGTCTTGGCGACAGTGGAAAGGTCTATCAGCATGAGTTGTGTTCATCATGAGAGGTCTATCGGCATAAGAAATCCCTATCGACATGTTTAATCGAGCGCTTTGTGTCTTGGCGACTGGCAACATTAAATATTTACTTAGGTCAGACATGTTACTTTCGGTACGAAGTCACAGCAAAATTGTTATGTCTCATCGACCATATGCATGTGGACATCTATCGACGAGACATTCACATGGTTTCAGCGACTGAGGATGAACTTATCGGCAAGAGTTACTCTGTCAATATGTGGTCACAGCGAAAGGGTTATGTTTCACCGACTAATGCATGTGGAAGTCCATCGGCAGAGCTGGGCAGTATCGGAATAGGTCTCGGCAAAGTGGTTTTGTCTCACTGACATCACATCTGGGGTTTTGCTTCGGCCAAACTCGATGTATTCGGTATATAGTCTCACCGAAGACATATTGTCTCATCGACCGTGCATCGAAAGGTCTTATCAGCAAAGGTTGTGGCTTCACTAAAATGTCATAACAATTTCATGGTGTCTTACTGACTTGTGCATAAAGACTTTTGGTATGACTCAAGCATTCTACGAGAGGTCTCCCCGATGAAAGTATGCTATAGTGACACTCATAAGAATGAAGGTTACTTTTCAGTGAGAGAATTGTTGTGTCTTGCCACCACTGATAATGAAAGACATTTCAGTAAGACTCATGAGTTTTGATGTAGAGTCTCTGCGAACCTGTCAAGTCTTGGCTACAAAGTCTAATGAATGACTTTCGACGAAAGCTTGGTATTGTCTCAGGGACTCTCAGTGGATAAAGTTTTTTGGTATGACATAGTGTGCTCTCCAAGAGGTCTCCCTGACATTGATATGTCTTAGTGATACACAAGATGGTGGGTGACTTTCGGTATAATGAAGTGATCTACATGAGGTCTCCTCGAAAGTGATATGTCACGGGGACAAGTTTGTTCATAGGGGCTCTCGGTAAAACAAAGACTTGTCTACAAGATGTCTCTCCGATGGTTGAAGGTTACAGTGACAAACAAAGGGATGAATGACTGGCAATAAAGTTGCCTTCGACATAGGTATTGATTTTTTCTTGGCAAATAGGAATGATCACGTGGGCTTTCAGTAAGACACAGGATGCTCTACAAGATGTCACCCTGACTACACATTGTCTTGGCAAAGGCGGATGAAGGACACATCTCGGCGAAAGTGTTTTTTTGTCACAACGACTCAGAATGGATAAGGTTTAAGTCTTTCGGTGAAACACAATGAATTCTACAAGACGTTTCCCCAATTATGGATTGTTTCAACAACACGGGATGAAAGGATGTCTTTTGGTAAAACAGAGTGAAATCTACAAAACGTCTCCTCGACAGCAGAATGTCTCAATGACACATAAGAGACAAAAGGGATTTTGGTGAAACTTGATTTGGTCTATGAGAGGACTTGCCGAATTCACTGGGTCACGGCGAAAGCAATTAAGGAAAAAGAAATGTAGCTCACATAAGGTCTTAGTGAATCACAAAGAACACGTGGCAACTATTGTCTCATCGAATGATTAACGAAGACTCATACACTGTGGCCGGCATGGATTTTTCTAAGTATAGTTGCATGTAGACATATTTGGTTGGTATCAAATCTCTGGCAAGATATTCTCTAAGATTTTAGAGGTTATTATTTTTTGTTAGTGGGCATCCATGGATTTGATGAAAATATTTCAGTTACAATTTGAAATCTCCTGACTCAGCACAGAAATTAAAGCTCTTTGGATATGCATTACTCTAATTTTTACCATCATCTACAGATCATGATTATCCAACTTCAGATTCTAAAAATAGCAAGAGAGTTTTAGAATTTTATGAAAAATGCTAGTTGAAGATTTCTTGATAACAAACATACTTGAAATGTATATAAAAACTTGTGTTGAAAATATTGAGGGTGTTGCTGGCTTGTAATTCTGAGAGATAGTTATTTTGGCCGTATCAAGAGATGTATTGAAATACTCTGTATTAAAAATTTGAAAAACAGAGAGTTATGAGCTTACTAGAAAATAGAGAGATCCTTTGATATTGTTATTTGTTCTGAAAATGATTTGAGGGGTTGGTGCTCCTTGAGATAGATATTTCTAAATGAGGGGTTGGTGCTCCTTGAAATTGGTGTTTTCTAAATGAGGGGTTGGTGCTTCTTGAGTTGGTTCTCAAAAATTAGCCTATAAGGCTTTGTTAAAAGTGGTTTTTGAAGATTAAGCTAGTAAGGCAGTTTAGGAGTTGTTTTTCTACCCTAGGAGGGTTTTCCACTTGGAAAAATCTTGTGTATTTGTTCTTCTGTGTGCTCACTATTTTTCTTTGTTGTTGTTGTTGTTGTTGTTTTAGTTCACTGTTGGGATTATTACTTTTCTCAATTCTGTTTATGAATGATTACATTCAACTCATGAATGCATTAATCAGAGTAATATTGAGATCAAATATGAGCTATATTTTTGAATATGTGAAAATTGGTCAAATCTGTTAAGACACTGATTCACCCCCCCTCTTAGTGTCATTTTAACTCCAACAGGTTTACAATCTTGTTTTTATAGGAAATCCACCTAAAATGATCATTAATTTGATCCCGAAGGCCGACATGAAAGAAAACAAAACTTAAAACCCAAATTTTCTTGCTCAAACCTCAAAATAGCCCAAATGGGACTAATTTGCCAAGCTCAGTGACTTATTCCCACTTGGATGGAACTCATTCACCCAGATGGGTGACTTAGTCCCACATGGGCTCTTTTTCCAATTGGATTGTTGGGGAGTGAAGAATTTCAGTTTTTATGTTGTTCTAGTTGGGTCTTTGATCAAATTAATCCTTGGGATGCATAATATACGACCATAGAGGCCTATTAATGATGATGAATAATTAGGGCTAGGGACACAAATTTCAATGTGAAAATATCATTAAATATAGTTTACAACATTAAAATGAGGTCCAAT
This sequence comes from Sequoia sempervirens, assembly GCA_007258455.2. Taxonomy (NCBI): domain Eukaryota; kingdom Viridiplantae; phylum Streptophyta; class Pinopsida; order Cupressales; family Cupressaceae; genus Sequoia; species Sequoia sempervirens. The sequence continues at coordinate 50,346 of VDFB02377488.1, forward strand.
TAACCTATAAGGGCATAGCATCCAATGTGAATGTGTAAAAAACATTACAACACTAGATTAGAATTAGGTTTAATTTACAAGCCTTCTAGATTAATGTGAGAATGCCATTAAATACATTTTACAATATTGAATTTAGGGGAAAATAGGTCCATTAGTCTAAAAAAGTGTGAAAGTCTTTACAACACTTTGCAAGACATCGTTAGATGCATTTTATTCTATTTACAAGGGTCCAAGACCTAATGTGGATGTGTAAAACACCTCACAACACTAAATCAAGGCCTCATTAAGTCCAATTTTTCATTAATTATTCCCATATAAAGTGTGAAAATTTCAAGGGATACTTTTTTTTGTGCTACATTTAGCCCCCACTTTAGTGAGAGGATGAACTTGCTTCAAACTCACACTAAAGTAGACATTTAAGAGGAGTCCAATCATACCAATGCAGATGAAAAAGAATGAAAAATATCAAGGCATCAGTCAAGCCCCTAGTATCCAACATCCTAAGTCATACCAGCGTAAGCACAAGAGGACATGCACAGGGTGAATGATTTGCAACAAATCAAGATACACAATCATGCAATGACAAGAACTAGAAGGAAGAGAAGAGAAAAAATAAAAAGGTGGATCAAGCTTTAGCTATTTGTCCAACATGTTGTGGATTAGATCTAGGCTATTTATCCAAAAGTGCATACTCACTTTGAGGCAACAAAACTCTTGGCTGTATGTTAGGTGAGAAGTTCGAAAAGGTGAGAAACATACACTCATGGCTGGTATGCACACACACACATAGGTGGCTATGGGGAAATTCATGCCTCAAAATGGGCTTCCTGCTCAAATCATACCAAATTTATACCTCCTGATAGCTTTAATAAGGTGCCACACAAAAATGGTCTTCAAGCTCCATGAGGCAAGCAAGACTTCGTATGCTTGAAACTAAAAGACATTGTAGATGCAAAATGGTGCAAGGAATTTTCAAAGGGATTTTTCTTAGTTTGTGCAATCTTTAATCTCAAGGAACATCATGCATAATGTCTCCAAGAGAGGAAAGTGCAAATGGTCTCTTCTTGTTTCCAAGAGAGGAAAGTGCGAGGTCTCATCCTGGGCAACATTGTACCAAATGTTTCCAAGAGAGGAAATCATAAGAAAATAAATTCACACAATGAAATATGAGTTTCTATGTATGCCCCCACTTTAAAGTGGTTGCTAACACCATTACTATGAGCAATTTCTTTAAAGTAGAAGAAGACATGAGAGCTTATTTAGAAAGCCCAATGCCAAGTCATATGTTTCCAATAAGCTACGTCATGAAAAAGGGTAGTATGTCACATGTGAGAAAACTTAAGGCATGCCATCCACATCCCAAGCTTGCTCTTATATGTTCATGAAAGGTTAACAACTAGCCAAAAGAGACAACGACAAGTGACATATGAGGACAAGGCTACCTAACCCATTGCTCCCACTTAGTGTAGGACAAGGGTGAGCTGAAATGATTGACAAGATGCAGGCTAGAGTGAAAATAAGTATTAATTAGAGGGATTAGGTTCCCCCACATAAGGGAGAGCACCAAATTTTGTAAGATGTTGGATTTTACTACTCAAAGTCTTACATGCATTAGTAGAATGACCATGAACTGTATGATAGGCATAGACTAAAGTTTTGTAATAAAATTTCTTCTGAGTTATTGGAGGGAGAGATATCAAGTGATCTTAGAGGAGTCTCAACAAGATACCCTCTTGATCAATGGTAGAAAGTGTTCCTGGAGTTTTTGATAAAGATACCTCTTGCTTAATACAAGATCTCATACCTACATAAGACTCTTTAGATGTTGAGATTTTGTTCTCTCTATTACAAAAGGGTGTAAAATCTAATGAATTGGAAGCATTCGTGTTTTGTGAGATGACATTGATGTTAAGCGAAGATGGCTTTGTTTATTGCATTGCTTGCAAAGGAAAAAAATCAAGACCACTAATGTCGATCAGTTTAGGATGTACTACTGTTAAATTTTTCTTAGAAGGGTGTTTTGTGATATTGTTGATGTTGAGTGAAGGCTTGTTTATTTATATCAAGGGACAATAACCAAGACCATGATTTGTTTCTTGCGTGTTAGGCTCCATGGGGACTTGGATACCTTGTTCTCTAGCACCACATCCTTTTCCACTATATCCAAGTTGTTTCATGAGTTCATAACCTTTTCCATAAAGCTTTCTCATTACTTTTGGATTGGGTGATTGTTTTTGGTTAAGTTCATCAAAGTTTGTTGTGTAATATGATTCTTTGCCTAAAGTGGTTGAGGTGGATGCTTTCAAAGGGTCTTCTAAATTTTAGGTGGAAATTACTTCTTTTTCATATCACTTTTCAGAGTCTTTTGTTATGATCTTGTATTCTCCCATGAATGTTGGTGTGAAATCTAAGGAACCCCAATCATCATCTAATAGCTTCACGACTTGCTCAATTTTTTGTTGTTGTTGTTGTTGTCATTTTGTTGCATGGGTTCCACTTGTGTGGTTGGTGTGAATGTTGTCAAGGGATTCTATTTGTTTTTCTCAAGTTGTAAGACATTTTAAGGCTCAGGATCAGCGTCAAGTGTGTACACTTTGTTTTGGTAGATGTGTTTCATTTTACAATGAAGAGTAGAAGGCACCCCATCCATTGCATGAATCCATGATCTACCTAAGAGAAGATTACATGAAAGTTCATGAGGCATAACATGGATTGGTGTATCCAATGAGGCCTTTCTAACTGTAAGAGGTAAAGTGATCACCCCAAGTGGTTTCTTTTCGACATTGTCAAATCCCTTAAGAGATAAAGAATCAGGTTGAATGTTTGATTTATTAATACCAAGCCTATCCAGAAGGCTCACACTACACACATTAAGGGAAGATCCAGTATTGAAAAGAGTTCTCTTTATTCCTTTTCATTTGTATTGAGCTATGATCATGAAAGCATCATTTTATTTTTACACTTCCAAAGAGGGGAGTTCACTTTGGTGGAAAACACTGTTAGCATTCAATCCTTGAATTAGGGCTTCTATAGCATTCGTTGGTGCATTAGAAGGGATAGGAACTTGTTGTAAGGCCGTTTGAAGCATAGTGTAATAGTTAGGTGAATTCTGAATTAAATCCTATAAGGACATCTTTGCAGGAGTATTCTTAAGTTGTTCAACAAGATCATACTCCTTAATGTGTGAATTTAATCGAGGATCTCTAGGAAAAATGGGATTAGGAAATGGTAATGGTGTCAAGGTTGGTTGGGGTGGTTGTCAATTGTTTCTAGTGGGATATGTATGAGCAACAATATTATGACCTAGTTGCTGTGAAACATTATTCTTAGTGGGTAAAGGATAAGTTTGGGTTTGTTTTGAGTTTGTTGCTTGTGTGATGGTGGGTAAAGGATGAGTTGAGGTTGAATAATATTAACATCCCTTAGTGAAGGAGAGTCTAATGTTACTACATCATCATCATCTAAGGGAATAATATCATTATTATCAATGCTTTCCTTTTGTTGCACCATGATATCCTCCCTAGGATGAGAGTTGTTAGAAGAACTACAAGACAACTTTTCTTGATGTGCAAGGCTTGGTTCTTCCAAAATAACTTCATCGCAAGGGAGTTATTAATGTTGGAATTATCTTGTTTAGCAAGAGTGAGGATGTTAGGAGAAGGATCTGTTTGATTGTCCTAGTTTTTGAAGGTCTCATTCACTTGTTCCATATTATCTACCCTAGTAGGAGAACTTGTAATATGTTCACCACTAGCTTCATCACAAGTAGGGGAGGTATCAAGAGAAGGACCACTATGATTTTCAAATAGATTGTCCCAAATGGGAGGAGCATTAGGGGAGGGAGGATCAAGGTTCTCATGACTTTTAATAGGTATATCTTGTACCACCAACCTATCTTCTTTGCATCGAGGTAGGATATTAGAAGGACAATTTCGATTGTTATGGTTAGGGAGACTAGGTAAGGTGATGTTTAGCAATGTTTCTATGATCTCATCCTCTTGTTTTCTAATGTATTCTAAAGGTGGAAGAGGAGAGGGACAATCAAGACTCTCAGTGCTTGTATCTTCTTTCACCAAGATACCTTCGTCACTAATAGGAGAGGTATTGGGAGAAGAACAATTATAAGTGTTATGATTGTCTACACTTGCATCCTCTTGTGTTATGACATTCTTACAAATTTGATAAGTACTAGAAGGGTATGCAACATGCTTATCAAAGGTTGTACTTTGTTGTCCTAGATTATGTCCATGAAAAATATAATCATACAAACCACTTGCTATTCTAGAAACATGGAATGCTTGAAGAGAAAAAATGCTAACATGACAAAGTAAATAAAGTGCAATGCAATGGTAAAATGTTTAAATGCAATTTTTAGATGTGAAATAAGGTAATTTTATGATTACATTATGCAACAACCTGAAAGATGAAATGTTGTAAATGCAAATTTGAAATTGAGTAATGCATGAAATGAGCTATTTTAAGCTAGATCTAATGAAATGTATGTAACAAAAACTCAGCCAACTCATACAAATAGTTAGTGGCAGAAAACAAAAGTGTAGAAATAGGTTTTTTAGTGTTGTGAAAAGTAGTTTTAGGGGTGAAAAGGTACTAAGTTTCCCAAGGTGGCGAATGAGTCCCAGTGGTGATTTTTTTCAGAATTTTCAAAATTTTTTGGTTGATTTTTATGTTTTATGTGTTGTATGATGCAAACCTAAGATGAAAATGTAGAATTTAATAAATTTTTAGTGATTTGAGATGCAAAAATGCAACCTATATGCACTTTCATTAATGCAAAAGTTTAAAACCCCAGAATGCAACTTAACTAATGTAAAATGCAATGCAAGTTAATTATAGGATGATGATGGACTCCAAATTAGACAAGAAATTATTCAAAAAGTAGGCTCACAAAAATGAAGCATAATTTTTTGGGGATAAGAGCTCTCTTACACTTCTAGGGTTTTGCACCTAAAAGGAGAAAGGTATCCCAACATTAGTCTATGTGGTTCATTTAAGACTAATGTAAATATGATTGACATATGTCTAAATGGAATGTCTTAAATGCAAATAAATGATAAAAGAAATGAATTATTAATGCTTAACAGGGAAATGCAAGATGTTTGAAAACACATTGTGATATGCAAACATATGATAAATGACCTAGGAATGACAATGAAACAAAACAGAAAACTATAAAATTGAATATGTGCACCTGGAAATGTGTTGCAGACTAGAATGAAGACTCTAAATGTTGTTGATCTTAAAATTTTGACCTACTAGGACATTTACACCAAGCTAGGCGACTTAGTCCTAGATCTGGAAAACTGCTCTGGAGCCCGTTTCAGCCAAATGGGTATCCAAATCTACAAAAAACTCTCAAAACATGTGAAGTGGGGTTAAGTCACCATTGATAGTGGCTTAGTCCACTTTGGCTTTTCTAAAAATTTGAAAGTGGAAACAGAAGCCCTTAGTCTACACTTTCTGCTCCTCCAGGTGTCTGGTTCTAAAACTCTGATTTTCGGCACTGTAAGTGAATTTTTGTGTAGATTTTGACCTATCCAACAAGGATTTGTCTTCAAAAATTTTGCAACTTATCCTTCAATTATTTTCAAACCTTCAAAGTGCCTAAATCTGCAAACACACAAAGAAAGAAAGAGAAATGTTGAATGTTAGGGAATAAGGGGTTTGCCTTGGTCAAACCCCTTTTAGGTAATTAAACTAAATGAAGAGATAAGATGAGGCATGAACATGAAATGAAGGGATGAGAAACTTTCCATGATGACAGATCTTGAATTTTTGTAGCAATGGATGAAGAATCAACCCTTGAATTCCTTAGAAAGCTATCTTGATGACTTAAGATGCTAAAACCCTAGTTTGCTTGACTTGAGATGGAAGATGAATGATGAATAAGATGAATGAATTATGAATTATGGTTTAAAAGATTGTTTATATAGGAAATCCACCTAAAATTCCCTTTAATTTGATCCCCAAGACCGACATGAGAGAAAATTAAACTTAAGACCCAAATTTTCTCGCTCAAACCTCAAAAATAGCCCAAATGGGACTAAGTCACCAAGCTAGGGGACTTAGTACCACCTGGATGGGACTCATTCACCCAAATGGGTGACTTAGTCCCACAAGGGCCCTTTTGCTAGCTGGATTGTCAGGGAGTGAAGAATTTTAGTTTTTATTTTGTTCTAGTCAAGTCTTTGATCAAATTAAGCCTTGGGATGCACAATATAGGGCCATAGGGGCCTATTAATGATGATGAAAAGGGTAATTATGGATAAGGACACAAATTTCAATGTGAAAGTGTGATTAAATACACTTTACAACATTAAAATGAGGTCCACTTGGCCTAGAAGGGCACAACATCCAATGTGAATGTGTAAAACACATTACAACACTAGATTATAATTAGGTTTAATTTAAAAGCCTTCTAGATTAATGTGAGAATGACATTAAATACATTTTACAATATTGAATTAAGGGGAAAATAGGTCCATTAGTCTAGAAAAGTGTGAAAGTCTTTTACAACACTTTGTAACACCTTTACAAGAGATCGTTAGATGTATTTTATTCCATGTTCAAGGGTCCAAGACCTAACGTGGATGTATAAAACACCTCACAACACTAAATCAAGGCCTCATTAAGGAAAATTTGTCATTAATTATTCCCATGTTAAGTGTGAAAATGTCAAGGGATACATTTTTTTATGCTACACATTTAATCCTTAAGAACCTCACATAGAGGTTGAGGATAGTGAAAAATTAATGTTCTAATTTAAAATTTATAAAATAAAATAGTCCCTATTGATAATTGACAAGTTCTAGTAACATTGAAGATACCTCAACTCCATTTAAAATGCTATAAATCTTGAATAGATTACCCTAAATTTTTAGGAGACATAAGTGTAAGTAGAAGCACTTAAAACTCCTTTCAAGTGATTCATCCACCTAAGAATTTTTCAAGTTATGTTTCTTTAATGTCTACCCTTATTTGGTGCAAATCCTTCCACTTTCGAGAAGGAAAAATTAGAGTAGGTATGTGGGGATGTAATGATAGAGGAGTATAACTCTATTATTTAAGAGAAATATGTTTGAGATATTTTGATCGAATGGGAAGGTAGTGATCGATTCAAAATTATTGTACAAAGTCAAGCATGCAATAGATGTGAGCATAGAGAAATTCAAGGCAAAATTTTTTGCATGTGCGTTTTAATGACCCCTAACTAAATATTGGTATAAATTTCTTATATTTAGAATAATTCAATGAAATCAACCAAAAGAATCATGTAGAATACTTATATTTAAACTTTCCATATTAAATAAATATATATGCACATATAAGTTGGCTAGAATCTTTCAATGATCAAAAGATTTGTTGCTTCAATTTTGTGTTGATTACAAAGATTACAATGATCACAAATATATTAATAATCATATTTAAAATGTTGAATTTACCAAACATGGGAATACACCAAGCTTGAAGTGAGATGTAACCTCCATGTTAAGTTGCCATATAGAATCTAAAAATTCAAATTTGAGCCCAATAATGACATTCTTGGTTAGCCATGGCAATGTATGAAGTATTTTGTTCAAACAATACAATTTTTGTCCATTTTTGGTGTACTTTTGGTTTGGTAAAACTTTTATGAGTATCACAACTTGACATGTCTTACTACCAATACTTCAGTGAGATCTAGTTCGAGACTCATGGCATCCCACACTAGTACATCCACTATGGATCTTGAGTTTTCCAACTCTTTCACTCATAGTGTTGACACTAGTCAGCCCATTTTGGACCACATACCTGATGTCACGTGTCCTATGACCACATTACCATCAATCACTTACATTGTTTTTGAAACCTTAGTTGCTCATGTCCCTCAAGAAAAGTTGAAACAAATAGATAAAGCCTTAGAAGACTACAAGACTTTGTGAGTACAAATTATATTGCTAGTACTATTGTTCCTATCATAGATAACATGAGGAGAATGCTTGATAATGAACAAGGATTAGAGATTGTGTGTAGCCTAGATCAAATTATTTATAATCATCATTCAACAATGGCTAGTTGTGTTCAAGCTTTGGGATACACTCAAAGTCAAGGAGGAAATAAAATTCCCCTCCCTACAACCATAGCCTCTATTCCTACATATACTCATCCAACTTTTACTACAACATTGCAACCAACCAATAATATCACTCCAAATTTGGATATTTCTACTGGGAATCCTTTTAGTTTTGTGAATTCAAACATCATATCTTCAAACCCCCTGCCCCTCACAAAATTGTAATTTACTTATCCACCCAGCACATATACACCTCCACCATATTCACCTCCATCTCAAAACACAACCAATGATTCTATCATAAACCAACTTTTGCAAAATGCCACATCCCTTCAACAACAAATAGCAACATTGAACCTAAACCAAAATGGGAAAACCTTCACAATATATCAAAAGAAACCCATCGCCATTGGAGATATTGAGAGAAAAAATTCCAAAAGGCATAGAGATACCTAGATTTAAGAAATACAGTGGTAAAATAGATTCTAACAACCATGTATCAACATATACAACCTTATATAGTGCCTTCATTTTTGAAGATACGCTCTTGGCTAAGCTTCTTCCCAGGTCCTTAAAAGATACAACCTTGTAATACTTTTTTTTTCTTATTGAATAACTCAATAAAATCACTTAATGAGATTGTTGATACATTTCTCAACCATTTCCAAGTGCACATTGGTCCTAAGCTATCCCTACCTGATTTGATGCAATGTAAGAAAAATGGAGATGAGAAAGTCACTAATTTTATAGCATGTTATCAACTGCTTTACTCACAAATCAACATTAAGATTCCCAATATCTATCTTCAAAGAATGTTCATGGAAAAATTAAAAAAATATCCAAGATAAGATTGGGATGATGAAATTTTCCTTTTTTACACAAATATGAATGTCTCTTAGTGATTATCATAACTCACTTAGTCAATGCGTAGGAAAAACTGCTTCAACCCATCCCGAAAAACCCAAAACCATGCCTCATAATAGTTTTCAACTATTCAAGAAATAAAATAAAGACTTTATATAGATAAATCAACCTCAAACAACTCACCATGTTGAACCTTAAGTGGTTTCCATAAAAACAACTCCATACCAATTTTGGGATAAGAATAAGAAATTAACCCCATTACCTGATACCCTCCATTTGATTATGTTGCAACTCTTGAGAAAGAACCTAATCACCTTACCTCCTATTAGACCTCTTGATACTACTAAGCCTTTACCTCTGTAGTATATCCCAAATATATTTTTCCAATATCATCGACAAAGTGGACATGATACAAAATGATGCATGCATCTTAAACATATAGTGCAAGACATCATTAATTCCAATCACATCTAGTTGGGTGGTGTTAATGATCAAGGAAATAAATCAGTCTCCCCACCCAACCAAGATTTACAAATCTTTACCAATCCAATGCTAAACCATCCCATTGCATTTGTAAAAGCTAGTGATAACAAGAATGATGTGATGAATGTTGACAAGATACAAGATATAAATCATGGTGATAAGAATGATAATGAGGATGATCTACATGCCATGATTGTGTTGGTATGTCATGACACATCAAGGTTTTTTTCCCATTGACACGTCAAGGTTTTTTTTCCCATTGACACGTCAAGGTTTTCCTATTTACACGTCAAATGAAAAAAAGACCTTGTAAAACCCTAATTCTAGAAGGTTCCAAAAAGCTTGTTATAAGCAATTGGGATGTATGTTGCAGCATGGTGTTCACAAGATTGTAATTTGTTTTCATTGGATAATAAAATCATTGGGTGGCTGAGTTTCTATGGATGTAGCCCATATTGAGTGAACCACGTTAAATTTTGTGTTGATCTCTTTTGTGTTTTTCTTCATTGTTATTTCTAGGTTGTTTAATCTACAAATAATTGTCAATGTTTATTGCTCCAATCTATCTGAATCCTAACAGATTGGACTCATTGGAATTCAACCTCATAAAGTCCAAACTAGCTTATCTCTTTACATTGCTTTCTCAAATAGTGATAGAATTAAACATGCACCCAATGGTCGTCTTTACATAATCGAAAGAATCAATGACAATCCTACAAATGGGATATTATTTGATCTCGTGTGTGTAGAGAATGTGATCATTGAGGAATTATTATTTGTTCATGAAATTTACCAAGATTCTTATGAATAATCAAAATCATGGATCTAAACACATGATAGTTTTGCTCTCCTTATGATAGGTTCAATCACTCTTCCATTAAAATTTGGACCAAAAAAATTGAATGTATCATTCTCCACCATCCTGACATTGAATCAATTTAATTTGAAGTCAAGATATCCATGGTTACACTCTATGAATGTTGTCCCATCAATCATTCACAAGTGCTTGAAATTCCATTTGACAACCAAGTTTTTATAGTGCATCATAGTAGATTTAATCCTTTGTCTTCCCATGGGAACTTCTCATTGGATTTATTTTAGCCCAAACCTATGTAACCAAATACACTCGTGAGGATTTCTTCTTTAAATCATATCAAAATTTCAAAGAAAAATGTATAGTAGAGTTATCCCTTGCCAATATCCCACCTAAAATTAAAAGATCTATAGTTTTTCCTTCCACTCTAAATGTTATGAATAAACCTATACTTGAACCAAAAGATCTCTTGAATAATAAAACTATGTATGATTCTATTCATCCACCTATATCCTACAAGAGACCAAGAGATGACCACACAATTCTAATTGTGCCTCCTAAAATAAAACAAGTTTACAAACCTAAAGAGAAAGTGGTTTCCCAACCTAAAAAGGTCCCTTTTATTCCTCCCTTAAGGGAATAAAAGAGATCGATGGTTGACAAACCCACTCCTACCATCACAACTTGAAATTTGTTCCAAAAGAAATTGAAATGCTAAAGAGTGTAGGCATAGATGTCGTGCTATTGCTCATCAATTAGAAGAAAATAATAAACCAATAATCCAAGATCAATAACTAACTCAAAAAAAGCATGATGATTCTCCACCTTCTTCACAACATGAAACTTCTCTATCTCCACCACAACAAAAATAAAGAACATACAATGGACATTGCCATTAGACCTCTTGTTGTGATTAACTTGGATGATGATGATGAGATTGCTAAAATTGATGAAGAAGTGCATAATGAGTTGAGTTTATTATTTTACACTTTTTTGAATTTAGATGGGGGAAACCATGACGATCCTCTTCATGTGAGTGATCCACCATGTGTTGATCCTAGTGATGATCCTAGCAGAACACTTGTAGTCCCTTTGGCTAGTTATTTTCCTTCTATATATGATGAGAAAGATTGGGATATAGATGACCTACTTTAGGTTGGCTCACATGTGACATATTTTATTTTCTTTTCATGTTCTTTGTGATTGTATGTATGTAATGTGATCCTCTGTATCATGATTCTTGGCATGTCTTTATGTTTGTGAGCTTTCTTTGGATGAACCTTATTACTTTGTTGGTGTAAGGATACAAAGGAAGAAAATTTGTCATGAAATTCTTCTATTTGTATCTACATCCTTCTCTCTGTCATAAACATTGTATTTTATTTTGTCTTGTGTTTTCATTTTGGGGAAGATGCAAGGCATAGAGACATTTAGGTCTCTTCCATGTTTACCCAAAAGCTTTTATTTTCTTTCATTCTCTATGTGTCATTCTTCCTTTGTGTTCATTGTTCTATGAGTATTTGGGGAATTATCATGGTTTCGAGCTCTATTGTATCGCTATAGAAAAGAAATACATTGACCTCGAATATGTGGATCCCTTATATGTTATATTTTGAGATTGCATGTGGGGGAAACTGTTCTTCATGAAGCAACTTTATTTGGAAACATATCATTAGCATATGTTTTTCCAAATAAGCTCTCATTTCCATTTCATCAATTGACATTTATCACTTCTACTTTGAAGTAATTGCTCACAACATGGTGTTTAGCAATTCCTTTAAAGTAGGGGAATACATTGGCATTATTTCATTTTGGCATTTTCACCTCCTAAGGTGAGTTTTATTTTCAATTTGACATTTTTCTTCACTTTTGTTCACAAGAGTTTAACTTAGTGTAGTGTTGGCATAACACATTGATCATTTTGTGGCATCTTATCAAATTTATCAAGGAGAATAACATTTGGTATGGTTGACGTATGAGTACACACCTTGTAGACCTAGTGTGTGTTTCTCTTTTTCCTTGGAGCTCCCCTAGTGTATACCAAACTACACTAAGTGTATTTTATGGACAAACAACTGAGGCTTGATCCATCAAGTTCTTTCATTTTTCACTAGCTTTGGCATTGTATACTTGTGTATCTTGTCTTGCTACACATATCTTACACACATGTGTGTCCTTTGTCCTTATGTTGGTTTTCCATGGGATATTGGATCCTGGGGGCTTGATCACCCTCCTTGATATTTTCCATCCTATCTCATTAACATTTGTGCACTTAGACCCCTCTTGACACATATTTGTCTACTTTAGTGTGATTTTGAGTGTAAGTTCATTCTCCCACTAAAGTGGGGGCTAAATGTAGTGTAGAAAATTGTATACCTTTATAGTTTCACACTATGTTTGGGTTCCTTAATTTATTGGACTTAATTAAGCTTCTAATGTACTAAATTATGCATTATAAAGCCTTATTTTTATTTTTTTCTTAAAGGAGAGTTGACATTAAATAAATGAAATCAGTAATTAAATCACCATGGAATATGTGTGTCCTGGACTTATAGGCCAGGTCCCATTCTCCCATGGGCGAATGGGTCCACTTTAAGTGTCGAGACCCATTTTAAAATATGTTTTTGGTGACATTTTAATGATTCAAATTCAACTTGCAATTGTTCATTTTTGGAATCTATTTTTTGAGAAATTAGATAAACACCTATAAATACATAGTCATTTGATCATTTGAAATCTAACACACGAGCAATCCTATTGAAAAAATATCATTGTCAAGAGCATTCAAGAGTATATTTATCAGTCATTTGTTGCAACAATCAAGATCCTAACATCATGTCCAAGTTTATGTGTGTTCATGTCATCTTGTGAAGTCTAATATGCATTATTGATCCTAAAGCATGCAAGCATTTCAAGTATCCAAATCAATCAAGCAAAGCAAGATCAAATTCCTTTGGAGAGATGTGTTTGACTTCAATCCTCTAAAGGAATCCATTGAAGGGTGGTGAGTTGTAGCAAGCATTGTCCATTCATCATTTCCTTCCTTTTTTATTATCTTTCTATCAAGGTTTAATTACCAAACTGGGATTTGACCAAGGCAAATCCACATACAAAAATAATAATTTTTCCTATTTGTGTATGTGTAGACTATAGGTTGATGAAGAATTGAAGATATCTTGAAGGAGAAATTTTGCATTGTTGCATAAGTTTCTGTCATTTTTGTCAAACTACAAAAACTAAGTTGTACAATTTATTTTTGTCACTCCAACAGTGGGACCTATGTTAATCAAAAGCAAAGATCCAACATCAAAGAACTGTCAAAAGTTAATTTGGAAGCCCTGACAAGGACTCATTTGCATAGGGGTGAACCAATCCCTTAGCAGGTCTCAAAAACAAATTTTGGTGATAGGTACATGACATTAAACCCTCCCCAAATCTACCTACAAATTGTCATTTTTGTTTATGTACATTTTGAATTCTACATTTTATGTATTAGCTCTTGTTGGTCATTTAGTTTGAGTGCTTCAAGTCATTTTCATTTATTTCTAAATCTTTCATATTATCCTAAGGACTAATTTCACCAAATAATTTATAATTCTTCTATTGCTCAACTTCTTCACCTTGGTAGTAATAGTAGCATAAAATTATAAATGAGTTTCCCCTCATTGTCTAAGGGTGATAAATCCACTAATAGTGTGGTCTGTTGTTCAAGGGTCCTCTTGAGGAAACACATATAATACACATTATGAATCCTACTACTTTCTATTAATTCCTACTAATATGAAACTTCATCGAATCTTCTTAAAATCATGTGTCTCATAGAAGCATGGTTGAGTTCTTCAGCCTCACTAGTTCTAATGGAGGTTTTCCTATAAGGTTGCAATCCCAAAAAGACCATCTCTCCCAATTCAAATGACCTCTTTATGCAATTTTGATCTATGTATAATTCTTGTCATTTCTATTTTTTTTTATTGGTAAAAGGCCTAAGCCTAATTAATTATATCAGAAAAATTATAAAATACCATAATTATAGTACTGGTTAACATTTCACCCAGATGATTCTATACAAATTACTAGCTATAATTACATATCACCCATATGCATGTCAATTTTTACATTTCAAAATTTTCTCCATCCACTGCAACTTCTACATCTTCTCTCCATCATGTCTTCTACATTCTCATTCATATTTTGGACATTTTCATTCAAATCTAGCAAGTTATCACCTTTCCCTTTTTCCGACTCTTCTATATGCTTTCCTGGTGGAGTAATGCGAGGCACTGCAATATGCCTCCTTCTATGCCTATCTTGATGACCAAGAATGTAAGAGAGGGAAAAATATTTTTCTTTGATCATATCAACCATTTTCTACCCCAATTCTCTAGAGTGCATTGGTATCATTCGAAACAACATCCATGGGTCATCATCACGTAACCCCTTTTTCACTACACAATACACAACTACAAATCCTTGCTTTTCCTTGAGATAAATTTTAGGAAAGATCCTTGCTACATGTGCTTCTCCAATATCCAAATTATACTTTTGGAATTCCTCTAGAAGATCATTTTACCCCATTGCATCTGGTAAAATTGATACTGTATACACTATTTTTAGCGTAACAAAAGATTGAAGGAAATCCATGACATTTGACAAAAATATTGAGTAAATTTGAAGGAAACAATAGCTTGGGTGAATCTGGATGAATTATTTCTTCACCTATCACAATTTTAATGCAATCAACAAGATTTGGATAGGAAATATGAAAGACTTGTGCCAGTTCATCTTTTGTTACCTCCTCTGAGAATGGGATTTCATTCCTTTTTATCTCCACTGGAATTCTAAATTTTTTTGGCTATGCTTTGAAAACTTTGAAAAATCACTAGTTTCTGGTACTCTACTATCTTTGAACACCAAATTAACAAAGGTTAATTCATTTTAACTTGTGATCATTTCTTTGAACCTACTCTAAAAGATGCAAAACAAGGTGCAAAAGGAAAGGAAAATAACACTAACACCTAGATGATAAGCCTAGTTGAATTCAAAACAAAATAAAGATTAAAAGAGCATATTTTACTTTGTCTTGAATTGATCTTTGGTTGGCTCTTGATAGTTTATTATGTGTGCTCCTTTGATGGAAATATGTGATAAAAATGGATTCAAAATTCTCTTGATGAACTGTAGATTGAAATGAGGTATGCGGGTATGTGAGAAGATGAATGCAATGGATTTAGGGAAAGCTTGAAGATGAGAAACAATGGTGGTTGAAGGTTGAACTTGAGCTTGAGAAAAATGGTTGGATGAGAATCCATGTGTGTTAGAGAATGAAAGAAAAATCTTTCATTTTATGGAGAGAAACCTTAGAAAGATGAACGGTTGATATCTTGCCACCATGGGCAAGATGTAGGGCTGTGGTGAGTTGAGGACTCACAAGCCCTCACATCTTGCCATTTGGTAGATGATGTGTCATAAGGACACATGAGAAGGTGACATGTGTTGGGAAGGTACTTGTAAGTACCTTGGGATGTGACTGATGTGACCTCTCAATGATCACATGGGGAAGAGGAGAATCTTGGATAAATAAAAGAGAATTTAAAATTCACATAATTGGGGATATCTTAAGGATAAGACAAGGTTGCCAAAAAGGTAGATGAGAAGTACCCTAGATAAGACAAGGTGGTTAAAAAGGTAAGTACTTACCCACATGTGAATGATGTGACAAGTCAAAGGTTCTAGAAGACTTTGACACATGTGAGTGATGTGACAAGTCAAAGGTTCTAGAAGACTTTGACACATGTGAGTGATGTGACAAGTCAAAAGGTTTTAGAACTTGCATGGGAATAAGGAGAGTCTTGGAAGGATAAAAATGAAATAAAAATTCCTTGGGGGATGGGGAGTGTTGACCAAGGTACTGATTAGGCTTAACTAATCAGTGATTAGAAGAAGATTAGAGGCTAATGAAGATTAAGATCCAGCTTGTAAAAGTTGGAGGATGTGACACATTCTAATCAAGGATTAGGCATGTGCACATCCCTAATGAAGAGATTAGGAGGTTGATTAGGGTTAAGGAAAAGGATGTGACATGTGATGAATTAAATAAATGTCATATTTATTTAATTCATTTGATGAAAAGGAGAGTAAAAGGGGGTAAGGTATTTAATTATTAACTGAATACCTTAAGGATTTAGAGGACTTTAATGATATTAATTAGATAATAGCAATATTACCTAATTAATGCAAATAAAAGGAT
This sequence comes from Sequoia sempervirens, assembly GCA_007258455.2. Lineage (NCBI taxonomy): Eukaryota > Viridiplantae > Streptophyta > Pinopsida > Cupressales > Cupressaceae > Sequoia > Sequoia sempervirens. The sequence continues at coordinate 66,825 of VDFB02377488.1, forward strand.
GTTTAGAAAAAAGGGACAAATTTGGACAAATGTGAGTGTCCAAATTTAGATGTCTATATTTTTCCCCTCTTTGAGATGGTGCTATGAAGTAACATCATTTCAAAGAAGATTAAAAGATAAGACCAAGGAAGAAGATGATTAGATTAGAAAAGATGCCCCAATCATTCAAAGTAGTGACTAGGAAGAAAGATGATAAGGGGGAAGGTGAGGATTAGGGATTGAGGATGCCCCCTCGAAAGGACATGTGGGTTCAAGAGAACACGGTGTGCTCTCAAAATGGATAAGGTGATGCGAGAGTAGATGAGGAAGATGATGTAAAGTGATGGATAAGAGATTATGATAAGTGATAGGAGATTGGGAAACACAAATGTGATGTTTCCCTAGTCAAGCTACAAGCCAAAATGGGTGGATGATGGATGGAGTGTTGTTAATGAGGGAATGATATATCCCAAAACAACATGAGGATAGGGAAGGATACATCCTGATGATGAGGATGAAAGTGTTGTTGATGAGGGGAGGATACATCCCAAAAAAATACCAAAGGATAGGGAAGGATACATCATGATTATGATGCTGATGAAAGCCCCGTTGATGAGGGAAGGATACATCCCAAAATAACACCAAAGGATAGGGAATGATATCTCGATGATAATGATGATGATGATGAGATCAAGGCTTGTAGCAAGGCTCAAAACAAGACCACAGATGTGATTGAATTGATGAGGATTGGATTGAGATGTGAGATGGATGAAATAAATAAAAATGATGGAGGACAAGATGCTTAGTGTGTGAGTGAAAATTGTACCAATGTAGATGAAATAAAACACATATTAATAAGACATTATATCAGAAAAACTAAAAAAGAAATAGAAAATACGCAAACTGTAATAGCAGCTTCCTGAAATCGTCTTATCTTCCTTTAACTCCAGCATTTTGTTGCTTTGAATGGCTCTCAGATCAGCAGACCAATGCTCAACAAAATGACAGCTAAAGAATGAGATTTAAATAAAAATGCATATTATGTTAAATGCAAAGCTATGTTAAAATGAAAGTATGGATGTGATGCTGAAAATGATATGAATGCATAAGCTGGTTTTATGAACGTAGGTATGCGAAGGTGAGTGCATGCGCAAGTGAATGCGTGCATGTAAGTAACCAAAGCTTGGATTTGCACTAGCTTTTATACAGTTTTCGAACAAATTCGATTGGCTGATTCGATCAACGACCCAGATTAAGCTTGTTCGAATGGACGGCGAGAGATTTTTGAAAGTGGAGGAGAGGATGGAAGGTTTCCCTTTTCCTTCAATTTCCATCATTGAGATCCAAAGGGAAACTTCCATTTCGAAGGATGAGTTGAGAATTTGGAAGGGTGAGTTTAGCATGAGTAAGAAATTAAATAAAATATATTTATTTAATTTGGAAGTGAAGATGAAAATAGAAACTCACATAATTAAATAAATCATATTTAATTATGTTTTAGAAATGAAATTAGGGTGAGATGGAAAATATTAAATTAAATATTTAATATTTTAATTTGAGGATGAAAAGAATATTCCATTATTTGAATATTCAAAATATTCAAACTTTAGACTATGATAATCAAATATAAATAAATTATGAAAATTTATTTAATTTAATTAAGCAGAAGGTGGGATGAAGAAGATATTCCATTATTTAAATATTCAAATATTTAAACTTTAGAATAATATGATAATCAAATATAAATAAATTATGAAAATTTATTTAATTTAATTAAGAGGAATGTGGGGAATGTCAATAATTAAATAAAATTATTTATTTAATTAAGGTAGAAGAATTAGAAAATAAACGATATAAATAAATAATTAAATTTATTTATATGTAGATGACTTTAGGGGAATTAATTAAACAAATCATATTTAATTAATTAACAAGCTTAATTATGACCATTTTTAGACGTATACATTTTTCCCCTCTTTGAAGTGATGTGTAAAACACATTGCTTCAAAGAAAATAAGATTTTTGCCCCTAATATGCCTTTGATATTTTTGTTGATGATGCCCCCTCGGGAGGTAAATCACAGATGAGAGAGAGAGTGGTTTAACTCGTGATAAATGATGAAAAAGAAATGTCCCATTTAAAAAAAAAGAAAGTCAAAAAGGCAACAAACTTACCCATGGTTGACCTTTAAAAGGTAAAAAGGTTGAAAAAGACGAGTCATTTGCACTTTTGACTTTGGTGAATACTGTAGCTTTGAGAGTGACATCGCTACATGGAGATTCCTTATCATTGCCACCGATTCGAGAGATCTCATTGATACCAGAGGCCAACAGCATATAGACCACTGATGAGTCGATGTAACCACCTATGCTTTTGAATATTTCTGTTTGAATCAAAAAAATTCATTTTTCTGTGGATTGTAGATTTAAAAATGACATTTTAGTGCATTTAGACGAGTTTGCACTCTTTTGAAATTTTTTCCGGCACTTAGAATAGAAACAAACACACATATAGGATAAATTTTGAAAATTAAAAGAAAAACAGTTTAGCGTATCTCGTGAAAACTAGCACGCATATAGGGTAGGATAGGAAATTTTAGGAGTAAGGTGCATATAGGGAAAATAGGTGCACATATAGGAAAAAGCGCATCGGGCGAAAATAGTGGCGTTTAGGTTGAGTAAAGTAGTGCATATAGGAAAACACACATAGGAGGTCTTTTTGAGTGCATCAGGCAAAAAGAATGACACATATGGGTTTTAGTGCATATAGTCCATAGAGTAGCGCATATGGTAAAATAGGAAAAAATGATGTTTTGATGATAGTAATGCGAAAATGATGATTTTTATTGCTTCCTTAGTCAAAAGATAGGGAAATTGTTGTGGCATCATGCTAATATGGATAGAAATGATGATTGATTGATAAATTTGCTTCCTTAGAAAGTAGAAAACAAAGAGTAATTGAGCTGATAACTTTGCTTCCCATAAATGAAAAACAAAGAGTAGATTGATAACTTTGCTTCTTAGAGTAGAAAATAAAGATTGATTGATATGACTTTTGATAAATTTGTGTTCTGTAATAGAAAAAAAATAGTAATTGATTGTAGAACAGATTTGATTTGATTGTGTGATATGGGTCGTTGATTTGATGCATTGATATGAGTCATTGATATGGGTCTGATATAGTTCACTGATATAAGGCACTTGATAGATCACTGATATAGGTCATTGATATAGATCACTTGATAGATATGAGTCTAATTGATGTTGTTTGAATGATTGATATGATTCTGATGAATTATCATTGTGATGAAAATAGGAGGTTTTCAAAAACCTCCAAATTAGAGAGTGACACTCAGTAGGATGGGATAGGATTCTCGAGTTAACACCTGCTGATATAGCCTTGATAGATACCTGTGGTTTGAGATCCTTGTTGGCAATGCTGCCTATTCGGGTCAAGAGAGGATTGTTGACGACACTGGTAGAGCGATGGCACTCGGAGCACAACACCTTTCTTATGCCGACTGGTGAGGCGACAGTGACTCCAAAGGACATGTATAGGATATTAGGTATCCCCGTTGTTGGTGCCCTTGTGTATTATGATCACAAGGAGCTGGGGGTACAGATGCTTTGAGGAGAGTGTAAGGAGATGCACAGATCGCTGGGTACTAGGTACTATGGGCTGATTTTTGAGGATATCTAGCCTTGCCGACAATTTTGGGTGCATTCATTGGAGGTCTTCTTTGTCCGGATCTTCAGGCAAAGGGATTATCAGTGGGATGGAGCAAGATTTTGAAGCAGATGTTGCTACAGCCATGGTGATATGCATGGGGGAGTTGCATGCTAGCACATTTTTATCATGATTTGCATCAGGTAGTATATAGAGGTTTGTCCAGTTTGTCGTGTGGGGTGACACTGCTGCAGATCTGGGTGTGGGAGCATCTCACTATGACGAGACCAGCGTGCCCCAAAGTTAGGCCACTAGGCAGACCATATATATATATATGTATGCTATGTTCCTTACCCAGCCCAAGCTGGGTAAGGTAGATTACTGGAGGTGAATTTTGGATGATATGGATACAGTGGTATGGCAACCATATCTTGATTACGAGCCATGGGCTACCGATGATATAGAGATGCTGTATATATGTATTCCTCGGTTCCTGATAGGGCGGACTCCCTTCATTCTAGAGAGGTTTCTAGCATTACGGGTGCAGAGGCAGTTTGGATTCACGCAGGGGATGCCACAGGGGGTTGCGCACTACGCCTGGAGCAGAGATGAGGCCAGATGGGGGCCATGTATTTCTTATCAGACTGCATATATAGAGTTTATTGCATTAACACCTGAGGCATGGGCTGACAGGCGAGACATTGTGGATGCTGGCATATTTGATGAGTACTCTGCATATTTTCACATGCATCCCTTTCCTCAATTTACCAGTCTTGATGAGATAGCACCCATTTTGGTAGCACCACAGTCAGGGGTAGTGAGATAGGAGGATGTGGGCAGCAGTGAGCAGGGAGCAGTCAGAGGAGAGGAGGTGGAGAGCGGGGATGAGGAGAGTTCAAATGATGATGATGGAGATGACGGCGGGGAGGAGGGTCAGGTGCTGGGGAGGTCGAGGCTGGATATTTTGAGGGGTGTCTAGATTATGCGGTGATCGAGGATAGGGATTGGGTAATGGACAGTGATCCAAATGGCATCCTCATCTCAGCAGGGGCAGATAGCCACACTTCAAGCCCAGGTGTAGACATTACAGGGAAAATAGAGACAGTTGTAGAGTTAGCTGGCGCAGGCATAGGCATTCATTGTACAGCTTCAGGTGCAGCTGGCACAGGCATAGGCATAGGCACAGGCACCTGCCCTAGACCCACAGTTAGCCCAGGTGATTACAAAGAGAGATGCATTTAGGTGGAGGGCAGTAGAGGCTAAGGGCGTTGCATAGAGACTGATGGGCAATGTAGAGGGTGCATCATTGCAGGATGCCATTGCAGAGGGCATGGAGATGGCGAGGGAGGCTGGGTACTACAGGGTTAGATATGAGGAGCTATGTCCTCTCTAGCACAGAGAGCCATACCCGCGGTCCCATAGCAAGACAAGGAGTAGATCGCAGACACACACACAGAGCAGGGGAGTGACTAGGCCTTGGCAGGATCTAGACGCAGGTACTAGTGGCAGACCACCTCCTTCCAGACTAGCACCATCAGGGGCATTGACCAGTTAGCAGATGTATATCATTTTTGGAGCATGTATATGCCATTTTTGTTCATATCTGATGTATTTTGCTTTGGAAATTTGGACATTTGTATCATTTTTGATGAGCGATGACATCCAACGATGATGATTGTTTTGATGATGATTTGATGTGTATTTATGATGTGATGATGTGATGTACATTTATTTCTATGTGTTATGAATTTTGGTATGTATTTAAATGATTTGATGACTAACATGATATGTAGGATGGTTTAATTATGATGTGTTTATTATGATGATGATGATTTGATAATGTGTACTAATGATGTCATGCAGGTGGATGAATTATGATGTGTACATGAAAATGTATGTATGGAATGTTTATTTTTTTGGATTTTTCAATGCAAGTAAAAGATGAAAAAGGAATGTTGTGTTCATGATATGCATGATGATATGATGTGATGTAAAATGATATGAGTAGATAGTGTATGATAAAATGATATGACATGAAATGATAGGAATACTGATATGAAATTGAGATGAGTCAATAGTGATGTATGATAAAATGATATGTGATGAAATATAATGATTTGTAATAAAATGACATGATAAATGGATTGGATGTGTAATGATAATGATATGATATGATGAAATGATGATACTGAGGTGAAATAAATGATGATAATAATAAGAAAATGAGATGATATGAATGAAATGAATGATGATGCAATAAATGATAATGATAATGAAATAATGAAAGGATGACAATATAATAATAAAAATGAATGAAATGATAATGGGAATGAATGATAAATGAATGAAATGATTATAATATAATGATAATGATAATGATAATATAATAATAATGAATGAAATGATAATGGGCATGAATGATAAATGAATAAATGAAATGACTATAATATGGTAATGCAATGATGGGATGATAATGAGAATAATATAAATGATAATGATAATGAAAATGAATAAAATGAATGGAATGATGATAATGGTAATGAAACGTAATGAAACTAATATGAGTGATAATGGTAATGCGGTGATTTAAATGATAATGAAAATGAAAATAAAATGAAATGAATGAAATGACTATAATGGTAATGTGATGATGAGATTGTAATAATATAATGTAAATGATAATGAATGAAATGATGAAATGCCAATGAAACTAATATGACATAATAATGAATGAAATGATAATGAAACTAATATAATGAATGAAATGATAATGAAACTAATATGAAATGATATGAAATGATGAAGTGATAATGATAATGAAATAAAAATGGAAATGCAATGATAAGACGATAATGTTAATGAAATGATGATGAAAATGAAAATGAAACAAATGTTCGCATTGTCCTCCACCAATAGTCCAAAGAAATGTGATAGCCATTGACCTTTCAAACAAAAAAAGCTCTTGATGCAAATCCAATATGCATTTATGTACAATGACCTAAAATGAATTGCAATTAAAATGAAACCGACCATTTTGTTGAGCCTTCTAGTGAGCCTGCTTAAATCATCATAGAGCATTTGAAAATGTTGGAAGTGTGTACAAGCATCAGAGGGGAAATTAGCACCAATGATGACCTAAGTACAACTTTCATGATTTTTGATATAGCAAGTGAACACAAGCATCTAGGTATAATTGAATCGAGATGACCTGAGCATTTCTTGCATGAACAGACAAGGACTAACCACCATCCGATGCAGGTTTGGAACTGTCATCAATGATAAACTTTGAAAAATCATGTCTCGTGACATACTTGCAACCGATAAATGATTAACCTCAAGATAGTAGACAAAGAAAAATCATCCTCTTTCCTTGCCACTCTAGTTGAGTACATCATCGAGTGTGCTCTAGAGAAATGATATCAAAAATTAAACAACCATTGTTCAAAAAATGAAATACTGTGATTCTAAACATTATTCAGATTAGAGATCATCCAGATATGAGTCATGGTAAGGTACTCAACTAAAAACTACTATGATATGGATCAATGATTGGACGTTTTAGTTTGATTTGGTTGTTTTGTTTGCGTGATTGGTTTTGACATCGTTGTCCAATTGTTTTGGTAAAACTTGAAAGTTGATTGCCCCCAGTATGCCGGTGTTTGCCCTTGGTATTGACACAACTTTCTAAAATGAATATGTACAATAATCAAGCCATGGTAAGATGTTATCGCTCGAGGCAAATGATGATAGCATGGTGCTAGTGTGACCCTAAGATGATGGAAAAGATGCATAAAAATGAAGGCTGAAAAGTTAAGTGCAGAACATGAACTAATAGATGGAGAGCCCCAAATAGCGTCTGTTTGCCAGATTTTCACTATTTTTATTGCATTTTTTCTTGTCAATAGACTGCCTGTTTGCCAGGTTTTCACCCTATGACTTTTTTGTGCTATCGAGGTGCCCTGTTTGCCGTGTTTTCACCGTGGTAACCATTTTTTCGTGACTTTTCTAGTGTTTTGGATTTTTAAGGATTTTTCGACTTTTTCTTTTTTTGTAATTCTTCGTGACATTTTGATTTTTGATTTTTTGATTTCTTCGTGACTTTTTCTCGATTTTTTTGTATTTTCTTAGGACTTTTTTTTTTGTTTTTTTGGATTTCTTCAGGACTTTTTCTGATTTTTTTGTTTTTTTCTCAAGACTTTTTCTGATTTTTTTGTTTTTTAGATTTCTTCAAGACTTTTTCTAATGATGATAACCGCCTTAGACATTATACTTTTTCAGGTGCATGCTGTTGATAGGTTCATCAAATAGGTCCTCTTCTAGCGTTGATAGCTTGTAGGCTCCTGAACCATAGACTGCGATAACCACATAAGGACCTAGCCAATTTGGTTTGAATTTTCCTTTCTTTTCTCTGAGTTGCTGATTGTGTGGGTTCTCTTTTAGAACAAGATCACCCACTTGAAAGGTACGTGGATTTACTTTGTGGTTATAGCTATGAGACATCATCTGTTGATATTCTTTTAGATGATCAGCTGCTCTGTCTCTTTTCATCTAGGAGTTCTAGTTCTTGGAGTCGGAAAACTCTGTATTCATCATCTATTGTAAGACCTTTCAATGATACTCTTAGTGAGGGAATCTCAACTTCTAAGGGAAATATGGCCTCTGCTCCATAGACAAGAGTGAATGGTGTTGCTCCTATTGGTGTGCGGATACTAGTTCTGTAGGCCCATAGAGCAGGATTGAGTTGAACATGCCAATCCTTCCCTAAATCATTTACAGTCTTTTTCAAAAAATTTAATATTATTTTATTTGAGGCCTCTGCTTGGCCATTCCCTTGTGGATAGTACGGTGTTGAATATCTATGCTGAATGTGAAATCTCTCACAAAGTTCATCAACATCTTGATTTTTGAATGGACATCCATTATCTATAATAATGGAGTTGGGAATGCCATAACGACAAATAATATAGTTGAGTATGAATGATGATATTTGTTTGCCGGTAACTTTAATAAGAGGGACTGCCTCAATCCACTTGGTAAAATATTCAGTAGCTATGATGATGAACTTATGCCTGTTTGATGAAGAAGGATGAATCTTTCCCACTAGATCTAACCCCCATTGAGAAAATAGCCAGGTTGGCGTGAATGGTTGAGGTTCCTGTGTAGGAGCATGAATGAGATTCCCATGAATCTGACATTTTGAGCATGTTTTCACAAAATTGAATGATTCCCTCTCCATTGTAGGCCAATAGTAACCCATTCTAATCAATTTCTTAGATAAGGTCAATCCACTCGAATGAGTACCACAAATACCACCATGAACTTCTTGTAAAACTTTGTCAGATTCTTCACATTCAAGACATCGAAGTAAAGTACCATCAAGACCATGGTGATACAGGGTGTCAGTGATAAGACTGTAGCGAGTGGATTGGCGGATAAAATTGTGTTTTTGGTTACGGGATAAATCAGCTGGTAAAATATCATCTTTGAGGTAGGCATAAATTTTTTCGTACCAAGATAAATTGGATCCTACCAAGTGGCAAATGATTTGGATTTCAGGTGCATCATAAGCAGGTGTAAATGATAGTTCCACCAGAAATTCATAACAATTCTGAGTTTCTGGGAGTTGTAACAATGATGTGATCGTAGACATGGCATCAACTGCTTTATTATCAAGCCTTGGGATTTGTGTGAATTTTATGTCCACAAAATATTTCTTGAAGTCATCAACCATCTTTTTATATGGTATTATTTTGTCATCTTTGGTTTGATAATCATTATTGATCTGATAAATGACCAACTGTGAGTCGCCATACACCTGTAATTCTGTAATTCTCCATTCTAGTGCTATTTTGAGTTCGGTGATCAATGCTTCATATTCGGCTATGTTGTTGGTGCATGGAAACATTAGCCTATATGATCGAGGAATGGTGTGTCCTTGAAGGGTGACAAAAAGTATGCCTTCCCCCAATCCATGTTAAGTGAAAGAACCATCAAAATATAAGGACCATGGTTGTTTAGAGTCTGCAGTAAAGACATCAGCATCTGGAAATTCAATGTGCAGGGGATGATCTGCTTGTAGTGGTGTTTCAGCTAATTCATCGATGATAACTTGTCCCTTGATTGCTTTGCAATCAACATAATGTATGTCAAACTCATTCAGAATCATTACCCACTTTGCTAACCTTATTTTCAAAGATGCTTTGCTTAACAAATACTTGAGTGGATCAATCTTTGAAACTAGATTGATTGTATGGGTTAGCATGTAATGCCAAAATTTCTGTGAAGCAAAGACTACTGCCAGACAAGCCTTCTCAATAGAACTGTAGTTGAGCTCATGACTTGTTAGTGTTCTGCTGATATAGTAGATTGCATGTTCCTTTCCTGTAAAGTCTTCTTGCGCTAGCAGTGCCCCCAGAGATGTCTTTGTTGCAGCAATGTATAAGATTAGGGGTTTGTCTGGATTTGGTGGTATAAGAACTGGTGGTCATTAAATACTATTTGATTTGTTGAAACACCAATTCACATTTTTCATCCCACTTGAAAGGAAAATTTTTATGTAGTAGATGTGTGAAAGGTAAACTTTTATTGGCCAATTGTGCAATGAACCTCCATATAGATTGAAGTCATCCTTGCAGTGATCTCAATTGACTGATGTTCTTTGGTGGATGCATTTCCATAATTGCCTATACTTTTGATGGATCTACTTCAATTCCTTTTTTTGAAATAATGTACCCTAAGAGTTTTCTAGATTTGACCCAAAAAACACATTTCTTAGGGTTGAGATGAACTTTGAATTTCTCTAGTCTTGCAAATATTTTGGACAATATTTCAAGATGTCCTTCTCTGGTGTATGATTTTTCCAATATGTCATCTACATAATCTTCCATGAAGATATGCATCATGTCATGAAATATTGTAGTCATGGCTCTTTGGTAGGTAGCCCCAACATTCTTTAGACCAAAAGGCATGACATTCCAACAATAAGTTCCCCATGGACATGTGAAAGCTGTTTTCTCTTGGTCTTCAGGTGCAATCTTGATTTGGTTGTAGCTAGAAAAACCATCCATTAATGAATACATGGCATGGCCAGCTGTCAGATCAACTATGGTGTCAATGTTTAGCAGTGGGAAATCATCCTTAGGACATGCTTTATTAAGATCTTTGAAATCTGTGTATATTCTCACAGTTTTATCTGGCTTGGATACAGGAACAATATTGGAGATCCATTCTGCATAGTCGATTGGTCGTATGAAGCCCACATCAAGGAGTTTTCTCAGTTCTTCCTTAACCAATAATGCAACATGAGGGTGCATCTTTCTGAGTTTTTGTTTCACTAGCTTGGCCCTTGGTTTGATAGACAAGTGATGCATGATAAGATCAAGATCAAGACCAGGCATGTTAGCATAAGACCATGCAAAATTGACTTGATTTTCTTTCAGGAATTCCATGAACTCTGGTATTTCTTTTGCTATCATTGATGCAGCTAACTATAAAATTCTTAGTTTTTCAGAAGTCTCAAGATTGACAACATTTGTAGGCTCAATTAAAATAGGCGATCGCTCATGGTAGTGCTCCAGGAGAGTGTCAAGATTCCCATCGTCTAGTGCCTCAAAGAGGTTTTCACCATCTGATACACTCTTTATTTTATCTTTTGTTTGATCTAATACTGCCAGATTTTGGTTTTCACCATTAGATCTTTCTTTTTTGTTTTTACTTTTGTAGTTGGGAGACTTGACACTCTCTTGATAAAAAAATCTATGTTGAAAATCACTGGTAGAACAATCATTTGTATCATCTGCGGAAAGGAAGTTTACGATAGCTTCATCATTTGGAAACATAGGTATATCAATAGGTTTAGTTGAATCCCAATCAATGAGATTAGGATGAATTAAAGGTAGAGGATCGTCAGGTTGTGTGAAATCGGCTATGGTTATGGTCATAACGGAGTGTCTGTAGGATCCGAGGTGTGAGGTGGGTCAATGATGATACTGTCCTCATGATAGTCTTGTTCATTTAGATCTGACTCAATATCACTAGAATCATAGTGACTTTGTGGTTCAGATTCTTGTGGTTGGGACCCTAAACCTTGTCCTTCAATTAGAGTTGGGGCATACTGGTGTATTACATCAACCTCTTTATCTCTCCAGAACTCATCATTGTAAATGGTGTCCCATTCATATTCAACAAAGTCTATGTCAGAATTGTTGTCCACAAAGTTCTGAACTATTGTCAAACATGCTTCTCATGAATCTGAGCCTTCTTGCAATGCGAAGACAACACCGTGTAGTTGTTTGGATGTGTTTTCTTTGGAGTGAGTATCATAACCCAATCCAGTTTTCTCTTTTGCAGCGATTCCACGGAGGTGAATAGGTTCAACTACTCCTTCCTTCCTTTTTTCAATAGGCCATTCATCATAGCCCATCTTCTGCATGATTGAATACCCTTTTCCATATTTGTTTGTGGGTAATTTGACATTAGAGACTGCTTCATCTTCATCTTTATAGAGCCAGTTTAAAATTTTTGTATCCTCAAGATTTTCCATGGGGAATTTTTCTTTGATGAATTGCCCATTAAATTTTGTGATTGGCTCTATTGGTGTTTGCTTTGATGTTGATGCTACTAATATTTGATGTTCCTTGATAGATGGTTGTCCATGTGATTGAGGAGATGTAGGTAGATTGGCAAGACAAAGAGAGTATTCCCCAACTCCATGATCCTTGAATTTCATTTTTTTGTCAAAACTATTGGTCAATTGACTGATTTGTGTGTCAATCTTTAGAGAAGTCCTAGCATGAGCTTCTCGATTGTTAGGGACCAAAGTATCTTGACTAGCTTTTATGTTGGCACAAGTTTGAATATTGGAATTATTAGCGGGTATCGTGATTTCCTATCCATCATAAGGAAACTTAAGACATTGATGATAGGTTGATGGGATAGCTTGCATTTCATGAATCCAAGGATGAACCAATAAGATGTTGTATGCAAGATCACGGTCTAGTACTTGACAAAAAATATTCTTTATAACAAGGCCCACTCTGATTGGCAGCATGATTAGACCCTTGGATGCTCTTTCTTCATCATCATAAGCTTTCATGGTAATATTTCTTTTGAAATCAATGGAGTCCTCAAAAAATCCTAAGGCCTTGACCAACTTCATGGTACAGATGTTCAAACCAGCACCTCCATCTATTAGAACTCGTCTGATACGAAACTTGTGAATCATGACTTCTAAGTATAATAATGAGTTATGGGGATGAGTTATGGAAACACCATCTTTTTTAGAGAATGAAAGGAAAGTGGGTGAGGACAAGTGTCCTACCATGGCTTGAAATTGATTCACATCCAAGTCAGTGGATACATTAGTTTCAATGAGGGATTTTTCTAGAATTTCCTTATGGGCTGGGGAAATCTTCAATAGTTCTAGAATGGAAATTTGAGCGGGGGTTTTCCAAAGTTGGTTGACCAAATCATATTGATGTTGAGGTGGAGGTTCAGTGGTTTTTAAAGAGGTGCCCTTTAAGACAACTTTAGCTTTTGCCCTTGTTGTTGCATTGACTTCTCTATATTCCACCTTCTTGTTGAATTTAATGACATTCACCCGCTCATCGTCTGTGTAGAGATGGTTGATTATATGATCATCATTGATATGATTCACATTTTTTTCATAAGACTCACCCTTTTGATAATTGGGCAAAGGGTCATGAAATGCTTGGTGGTCTACGTTGGTTTGTTGATTTCCTTCTATTGTGATGATGTCATTGTTGATTAAGTCTTGAATGGAATTCTTCAAGGCTTGGCAGTTGTTTGTACGATGACCTTTACACTGATGATAATCACAATAGTATGCCTCATTCCATGATGGAGGCTTTACACTGGGTTCATAATTTCGTTGAGGCAACAAAGTAATGACATTTTTGGCCATCAACTCTTTGAATGCGGATTCTATAGAAAGACCCAATGGAGTAAAAGTTCTTCTATTCGAAAAAAATGAAAATCTTTGTGGATTTGCATTCGAGGTGTTCCTTAAGGAATTGTGATTGTTATTGGTTCCTCGGTAACCTTGGTTGTTGGAAGTCCCTTGATTGGGAGTAGAGTGTTGATTTGTATTGTTCCTCGGAGGAGGAGGATTATTTCCATGATTTGCAATCAAGTTGACATTGTTGTTGCGACTGTTTGGAGTACCAAGGATAAATGGTTGGTCGAGGCATGATTTGCATCAACAACGCCATCATTCACCATATTTTTGTTGCGAGTCCAGAATTTGGACTTGTCTTGATTATTGTGATGGTTGGATGAGATAGGATTTTATTTGTCATGTTTTATTATTCCTCTTTTGACCAAAGGATTATCAATAGTTATGGCATCTTCAATCATTTTCTCAAAAGAAGCAGGACAATGTAAGTTCAAATGATACCTCATTTCTGAATTTAAACTGCTAATAAAGGTAACCATCTTTTCCTTTTCAGGAACAGGACGTGGATATCTGGAAAACATTCTTCTCCACCTCTGAAGAAATGTAATGAAAGATTCACCAGGTTTTCATGCAACTTTGCAAAGATCTATCATGGTGATTTGGTGTTGTATGTTGTAAATATATTGTGATATGAATAGGTTGATCAATTCTTTAAATGTCCTGACGAGAGGTGTAATCTTAGATAGCCATTCTATAGAGTGAACTCCAAGACTCCTAGGAAATAGTCGCATCAAGTAAGTATCTTCATGAGCGAATTCCAATGTTCGGTTTTTGAAGTCTCTAACATGATCGATTGGATCTGATTTCCCATTATAGTGATCAAATTTTGGCATTTCACAATGCTTGGGAAAAGGAATCATGTTAAGAATTCTATCGAAAGGATAAGGATATATGTCCTCCAGAGTGTATTTATTTGTGGTTGTTCCCCCGTGTAACTCTCTAACTTGTCCTTGAAGTGCCTTGATTTGTTGGGTCAAAGCACTAAGATCAGAAAGGGGTGTTTCTTCAGGTTTATTTTTCAAGTTTTCAGTGTCAAAGTCGTGAGGCAATTTAGCCCCTTGTTCGGCTAGATAGCGAAAATATTTTTCCTTATCTCACTGCAAGATATTTTCAATGGCTTTATGGAATTTTGGATCTTGCTCAGCCTCTCTAAGATGTTCCTCATCTTGTTCCTCATCACTATCCACCTGGTTTTTATCTCTATAATTATGAAATGGATTTTCTTCTCTATTGTCCATGTTGTTGAAAAGTGGATTTTGATTTATGCTGAAAAGAGGATTACTACTTTCTCCTTCTTCTTGAGTGTTTTGAATATGACTTTCTTTTTGGATTGTATCCTTCAATTTATTGTGTTGAGATCTTGTGGAGATAGGCATATGATTTTGAAAAATTCCTCTAGACTTAGATCACGGTTTCTGACAAGTGCAATGGGAATGATATTTTGATCCGATAAGATGTGGAATCTTATGATATGATCAAGGATGCTCCTAATTTTTAATTGTGGCTTCAATGATGAAGGATTTCAGAATCCTGTTGGGGAAGTTGAACCAAAAATTAGAAAGTTGTTTTGAAAGGTGCACTCTAAAAGATTTTGATCTTCGTTTTTAAAGAAATTCTCTTAAGATCTTTGAAGAATATGACTGGGGTGTGAAGGATATTCAATAGCAAGTTGTGGTATGTTATCGAACTCAAGAGGTTGGTTATGATTATGCCATTGTGATAGAGCTAATCTCTGATAATAAGCTTGAGAATTTAAGGGATCTACAACATACTCATCAGTGAATCCTCTAACAAAGTCTTGGTATCTGTGAAGAAATCCTCGGTAGTGAAGCAAGACTTGTCGACTTTTGTACAAGAATTTTCTCTTTCGCAGTGTTTTCTTGTATCCTAATGGTTTCTTGGGTTTTCTGATTCTCTTGGAAACTGATTTCTTGGGAAATTTTGTTTACTTCCAATCTCTAAGCATGGGAAAAGTATTGGGAATGTTATTGGACCAATGATATGGAAATTTTTTGAGTGATTTTAGTTGTTGTTCTTCATGTTCATTTTGGATGATCTCTTTATCTGAATTAATGTGATAGAAGACACAACAAACATTTTTGAAAACAATTGTTCTTAAAGCCCTATACTAACATGAAGTGTTTGATCAAGAAAATGTTTTCAGCAAATGTTTTAATAGGTTTTGCACATGAAAGACAATTCAGACAGACTCACTCTTAAATGCTCAAGTAGGTCATTCTAGTAATCAACAACCCACATCTTAGAATTGCGTCGACTCACACAGTCGTGTCACCCCTGAAGGGGCACCCGTGTTTTTGTCTTTTCTAGGAACGTACTTAGAGTTACAGAAGTGGATACCGGATCCCCTAAGCAAACGGTCCTTGGAAGTTATATGGTGAGTATCTTGGGGGCAGATTCTTCCCTCCCCTTGCATTGTGATTATTAGAATGTTTGGAAACTGACTCGGCTGGCCACTACACTAGGTTCATAGTAAGGATTTCCGTTCGGTGTGGCAATAATAAACTCCCTTAGGAGACCTCCCAACCTTTAGAACAAAGGCTTTGGGGATGGTTATCTTGCACACTACCGAAAAAAGAGGGTTCCCCAAATTTGCTTTAAATTTTATAGTGGGGCGGAATAGCCTGGCTTTGGCTTGAATCCACTTGAGTTGTTCCTGTAGGGTGAGTACTTTTTCCCACTATGGTAGGCTCTCTAAAGGATGTAATTAAAGTAGTAAAATTCATGAAATGAAAAGGAAAGTCTGGTATTCTAATCACTCAGTTAAGGGGAGAGCATAGGCCTATTGCCACAGCCAAAGCAAGCAAATGTTCTTTTTTAAATTCTAAATCACAATGGTCTAATCTAAGTGAAGATATTGCTTCACCAAAAACAAATTGTTCAATTTTAACTGCAAGATCATTGTTTGGTGACTATCCTAGATTGCTTCATTTTATCCAGATGTGGCTACCCTAGGATTGCTTCATTTTAAAATTCAAAAAAAGAAAAAAGAATTATGTCTATGGAAGACATCAGACTCAGAATTCTGTGTTTTTGTTACAATTCATATGTGCCTGAACATAAGCTATATGCGCCAGAAGATATGTGCCGGAATAGAGGGTATATGCGCTAGAATAGAAGGTAAATGCGCCAGAACAGAAGGTAAATGCACTAGAATAGAGGGTAAATGCGCCAGAAGAAAGATTCACATGCTTTAAAAAAGTTACTGTGTATGCCAAAAGAAAGATTCTATATGCGCCTAAATAGTTACTGTGTGCACCTAAATAGTTATTGTATGCGCCTAAATAGTCATGGTATGCACCTAAACAGTCACGGTATATGCTCCAAAATCCTGCAAAACAAAAAGTTAAAACCCCATATGCGCTTCAGGAAATTTTGAATGCTCCTAAATGTCAATTTTTTTTCAAAAGTTGATTACAGAACGTGGAAGTTGTCAAAACAAACTTGCAGATAATGTTAAATTTGTGGGTTCGAGCCCCACGGTGGGCGCCATTTTATGTGTGAGTGAAAATTGTACCAATGTAGATGAAATCAAACACATATTAATAAGACATTATATCAGAAAAATTGGAAAAGAAATAGAAAATACGCAAACTGTAACAGTAGCTTCCCGAAATTGTCTTATCTTCCTCTAACTCCAACATTTTGTTATTTGAATGGCTCTCAGATCAGTAGACCAATGCTCAACAAAATGACAACTAAAGAACGAGATTTAAATAAAAATGCATATTATGTTAAATGCAAAGCTATGTTAAAATGAAAGTATGGCTGTGATGCTGAAAATGATATGAATGCATAAGATGATTTTATGAATGTAGGTATGCGAAGGTGAGTGCATGTGTAAGTGAATGCGTGCGTGTAAGTAACCAAAGCTTGGATTTGCACTAGCTTTTATAGATTTTTTGAATGGATTCAATTGGCTGATTAAATCAATGACCCAAATTAAGCTTGTTCGAATGGATGGCAGGAGATTTTCGAAAGTGGAGGAGAGGATGGAAGGTTTCCATTTTCCTTCAATTTCTGTCATTGAGATCCGAAGGGAAACTTCCATTTCGAAGGATGAGTTGAGAATTTGGAAGGGCGAGTTTAGCATGAGTTAGAAATAAAATAAAATATATTTATTTAATTTGGAAGTGAAGATGAAAATGGAAACTCACATAATTAAATAAATCATATTTAATTATGTTTTAGAAATGAAATTAGGGTGAGATGGAAAATATTAAATTAAATATTTAATATTTTAATTTGAGGATGAAAAGAATATTCCATTATTTGAATATTCAAAATATTCAAACTTTAGAATATGATAATCAAATATAGATAAATTATGAAAATTTATTTAATTTAATTAAGCAAAAGGTGGAAGGTGGGATGAAGAAGATATTCCATTATTTAAATATTCAAATATTTAAACTTTAGAATAATATGATAATCAAATATAAATAAATTATGAAAATTTATTTAATTTAATTAAGAGGAATGTGGGGAATGTCAATAATTAAATAAAATTATTTATTTAATTAAGGTAGAAGAATTAGAAAATGAACTATATAAATAAATAATTAAATTTATTTATATGTAGATGACTTTAAGGGAATTAATTAAATAAATCATATTTAATTAATTAACAAGCTTAATCATGACCATTTTTAGACGTATACACTTAGAATAACCAATCTATATTAGTCTAAGAGGATGGAAGAGATGATGATAAGAGATTGGATGGATAGAGGAGGGGAAATTGATGAAGGATTAATGGATGGGGAGGGATTTTTGATGGATGAGAGGATGAAATGGGAGATGAAATGAAATCCTAATGTAATTTTCCATTTTTAGAGCACTAATTTTTGCTATAGCATAAGACACAAGACGCTAGGGTATGAAGAACCAAGGCCTATTCGTGTCTAATGCATAAAATAAACACAACAGACAAGAAGGCTATCCCAACACCCCAAAGTCACGAAGACCTTGGTTGAGCCAGGCATTGGGATAACCACAAGCACAAAGGATTCCCCAGTGTAACACAATACCTTAGGGGTCTTGTTGGGCACTACGTGGGACAACCTAGAAGAAAACAACAAAGCAAAAAGATCAAGATATGCCCCTATGTTAACCAATCAAAACACACCATAATATGTTAGATCATGGTGGCCTTGACAAGTGATGATAGGGAGCTCAAGCTGTGATAAATAAAAGCCAAAAGTATCAAAATATTGAAATCAATTTCAAACGTCCTTTGCCATGGGATCAGGAGGATAGATGGGGTTGATGAGGTATGTTAGGAAGGATGCATCCTGTTGAGACTGATGATGGATACTAAACTAAAAGATTGATATGATGCAGGATAGTTGAAACTAAGTGAATCTCATGATACTAATGGATCTCATTTGTGATGAACCAACTAGATAAGGACATACTTGATGACATGACACAGGACATGAGACAAAAGGCATAAGTCTGACACACCCTAAAGACCTAGGGGTTCAGGGGCCAATCAAAGATTAGCCTTGCCTACATGAAAGTGTAGAGCCCTTGTAGTTCGATAAAAGGTTGACAACTGACCATGGATAAAAGCGAGAAGAGGACGATGGAGACCTCGATGATGGATGAAAAATACCAGATGAAAAAAGCAAAGATGACCATGAAAATTGATGATAGATGATAAAGATAGGATGGAAAAAAGGTGGGCCTCGGGGGCAGATCATATGATCGACCTTTCCTACGTGAAAGCATAGGTGCAACGTAGTTTGACAAAAGACAAAAGACAAAAGACAAATGATGGATAAGGGATGATGAGATGATCAGGATAAGAGGATAAGATAATGGGACCAAGAAAATGAGACAGGAGAGACCTATTGGATTAGATAGGATGGTGACAATCAAAGCTCAGGGATGGGATAGTTATCCAAATCATCAAAAGATGAATCAGGATGATGATATGATGGATATATGAATGATGAGAAAGGATAGGAGATTGAAAAGATGTGTAAAAGAAGTGGAAGTGATGAAAATGAGATAGATGGCATTGGGTTGCATGGGGAGTATCCTATAGCTAGATACCAATGATAAGGTATTAGGAGATGGGATGAGGATAGAGATAAATGGATAGGGAGGTAAAGACGGGGAGATGGAGGGGGTTGTTTGGATGAACAATGTCTCCAAGGTCTTTGTCACAAAGGAAGTAGACTCCCCTACTCTAGATAGGTCATGTTTGAGGAGGTAGGAGGGATGGAAGATGAGTGGATGGGAAGATAAAGGAGATAACTGGAGGAGGATAGGATGGGTAGCTGAGATGTTTTGATGGATGAAGGTAGTATGTTAGGATAAGGAAGGGAGACTGATGGTAGCATGATAGGTGGATAAAGAAGGTAGAGAATGTGGATAAGGATTAGGAAAAGTGTGTAGGTAAAGGGGGATGCATGCCAATAGGTGTCCAAAGCATGTATATATGTTTCCCCCTATCAATATCATGATCACAAGGAGGATGGAGTGGTTGGGATAAATGGGATATGACATACAGGATGTGTAAGATAGGTTGGATGGAGGAGATGGGAGAAGGGGATGTAGTTGCCCCAAAGTGTGGAAGTAAATTGGATGGGGGATTTACACATGATGCCTATTTGCTAGGTTTTCATCATGGTACTTATCCAAGGTGCTTGTATTCCAAGTTTTCACCATTGGATGAATTATTTCTCTTTACTCTTTTTTTTTACTTTTTTGACTTTTTTGACTTTTATGGATTTTTGGATAGTATACAGATGGAGATGGATAAGGATAGGGATGTGGATAAGTGGATTTAGAAGATATGTGATAAGGAGATGGATGAAGGACTCAAACATCAAGTTTTAAATGAGGTGTTAAGAGCCCATGTGTGAAGTGACTATTAGATGTTGGTACAACCTTATTAGGATAAATGGATTATGCAAGAGGATGAATTAGGGGGATTTGACGGGGGAGATATGTGGGATAATGGATGGGATGTTGGAAAGTGTATGGATGGAATGATGAGGTGGATGTGTGATGATGAGATGTTTTCAGGACCAACATTGGCACATATGGTGGTGGATGCAAAAGGATAGGAGGATTAATGGATGGAGAATGTGGGGATGATGGAGGAGATGGGATAGTGAATTTTGGGACGTAAGGACCCATAACAGATTTAGGAGATGGCGGATGTGTATGATTGGCTTTTGGATTAGAAACTTTGGATGTTGTTATGGATGCTTCATTTGAAGGCACTGCATCTTTTTTCTTTGGGATCCACATGGTTTTGATTTTCTCTTTGGTGGACCTTTGTGGCCAATGGGTTTGATTTTGATTGTGGATTTGATTTTTCTTTTCCTCAACATGTCTTTTAGAGGGGACATGAGGAACTTTAGATTCATGTGGATGTTTAGATTTATGCATTTTTTCTTTGGTATCCAAAGTTCTTTTAGTAGCAATGGGATGGGTATGATGAGATGGGTGGTGTGGAGGAAACATGAATGGAGTGATGGAGGTAGGATTGTGAGGATGATATGTGGATGGAGGATGTGTAGGTATGTGCCTTTTTTGATCCTAATTAGGGGACATGTGAGTGGGATGTTTATGGAGGACATGGATAGGTGATGGATGGATAGAAGGATAAATAGGACGAGATGGAGGAGGTGATTTTGGGATATAAGGGCCCAAAATAGATGGAGTAGAGAAAGGATGGGAGATGGTGGATGGAGGGATGTAAGGACCCAAAATGGATGGAGCAGATGAAGGAGGGATATGGATGGTTGTTTTGATTAGATACGATGGAGGGGGGATGGCAGCAAATGATCTAGTGGAGTGATGGGAGGAGCCTCTTATTCTTTTAGAAGAGGATCGTTGATGGTATGTGTAGGTTGTACCGACATGTTTGGATTATGATTCATGAGCAGTACATTTGATACCTCACGTATAGGAGTGTTCTTTGATTTGGATGGGCTCTAGAATACCTTGCTCATGAAGACCTAAACCTTTTCCTTGATAGTTCATGTTCTTGAGCATTCGATCCATGATTGGATTTGTGTTATTCTAGAGGAATTATGCAAGTCCATTATTAGGCAGAGGATGATGGGTGGTATATATGCTTTTTTTTCTTCTGCAAGGAGACCAACAAGGAGGAATGTGAGGGTATCAAGTGGGTACAAAAGAAGCAAGGGGATAGTAGGTTTAGGCAACAATGGAGGATAATGAGATGGAGATGATGGGACAGCAACATCTTGATCGGGATGAGTGAGTGGTAAGGGATCAAGAGAGAGATTAGGTGACATGATGGGATCTGGATTTGTGGCAGTAGGTGATAAGGGATCATGTGATGGAGTGATTGTATCTTGAGTATCAAGGGGATCATGGGATGAAATGGATGGGGGATTGTGATCTTTGGGTGGAATAGATGGGATAGTAGGATCTTGATCTAAAGAAGGGGATATGTTGGCATGCTTTGGATTGATCTCTTGGCATGACTCATCATGTGCGGGAGGCATGATAATGGAGGAATGTTGGATGGACTCTTCAAGTGGGGGAGATGAAAGGATGGAGGATTCATGAAGTTTATGGGAATGGATTTCAGTGATATGAGGAGTGGGAGGAGTGGATTGGACTTGGGTGTCTTCGATGGATTGGGTGGATCTAGGATTAGAAGATGGTGATGGGCTTTGATTGTCTTCAATGGGTTCAATTGATTTGGTGAGTTTAATATTTTCAATGGTTTGAGTGGTGCTATGGGTGGTAACAACAATGATATGTGTTGGAGAAGGGTCTCATCACTAATGACCATGGATGAGGGATTGGGATGGCATGGTTCCATGGCATCATGATGTGTAATTGGGACATCTTTTTTGTCATAAGTCCTTGGAGAACTTTCGGAGTGAGAAATTTGCATACTTTAGGCTAAGATGGCATGATAGGAATAGATGAAGGATTACGGATTGGTGAAGGATTGGAATTATGGATTGGTGGACTAGGATTGGATGGGGGAATGGGATTGGATGTAGGACTAGGAGTAGATGGAGGATTAGTATTAGATAGGGGGTTAAGGTAGGGATATTGGAATGGTGAATTAGGATATGGGGACATGGATGGTGGATTAAGACAAGAGGATACAGATGGTGAATTTTAGTAAGGGTATTGGGATGGAAGATTGGGATAGGAAGACGAGGGTGTTGGATTAGGGTAAGTATATGGGTTGTAGGATTAAGATAAAAAGGTGTGGATGTAGGATTAGGATAGGTTGATTGGTATGGAAGATTATGATAGGGGGACATGGATGGGGAATTATAATAGGAGTATTGGGATGGCAGATTAGGATAAGAGGATGTAGGTGTTGGATAAGAGGATGGTGCAGATGAAGGATATGACGAATATGTAGTTGGGGAAGATACTAGATATCCCTTGTCAAAGGTGGCATAAGGAGTATGATTAGGCATGGATAAAGACATAACAAGATAGCTTGGAGGGGTGATTGGATTTTGGAAAGTGGATGAAGAAAGCTTACTAGTGATGATAGCGTCAAGGGGATCTATGTTGTATACTCTTGATCGACAAGAATCTCATTATCATCATCAACATAATTAGGGTTTCCCTTGACTATTATTGATGGAGGATAAGGATTCATGATGTCGGCTTAGATGGATACAGATTGAAGAGATGGGAATGGACGATTAGAAGGTGATGAAAGGATAAATACCTAGGATGGAAATGGACCAAAGCTTAGATTAGGATTGGATCAAAGCTTCGATTAGTATGATGATGTGATGGAATTGACTCTAAACCAGGTTTATAGGTTCGATGGGATTGGATTACCAAAGGATGATTACAACCCTGAATCTACTTCAAGATAGAAATAGATTGATTAGGTGATCGATAGGGATGTGGTTGGATTAGATTAGATAAGATCGATTGATGAAACAATTGATAAGATCAAATGATGGATCAGATAGGATGAAGAAAGGGATTGTAAACCCCATTCAAAGATTACCCTAAGTGACTTAAAGCGTTGATTGATTGGATTGATGAATAGATGGTTATGGTACCGAATCCACCTCAAGATGGAAATGGATTGATTGGGTTGAGGATGATAACTTACGACACCGAATCTACCTCGAGATGGAGGTGGATTGATTGGGCTGAAGATGATGATTGATGTATAGGATGACAATTGGATTCAAATGCCTAAATCAATTCAAATAATAACCTCTAAAGAAAAGTTTAGGGGATTCAGATCAAGAAAATGATGATGGATATGTAACCTAGAGATTCTTTTGGATGATGTATCGACACACTTCAGATGACCTTGTGAGAATGTAGATGGATTGAAATGTAGACTACGGGTGAACAAAAGAAGGTCAAAATGACTAGAGGAATGACAAGTTCGCCCCTCTACTTTCAGACCATTGAAACGGACTTTTAGAATGAGTAGATAGATGATTGGAATAGGTAGAAAGACTCTTGGGATGGATACAAATTATTGGATTGGGGAAATAGATGATCAGAATGGATGAACGATTACTTAGAACGAGTAAACAATTGATTGAAATGGGTGAACAACACTCAGAATGAGAGAAGGAGGCTCAAAATGGATGAAAATTTACTCAGATGATCGGAAGGGATGAACAACTACTCAGAACAAGTAAATGACTCCTTGGAATGGATGAACGACTCTTAGAATGAGGAGGCAAAGAGTCAAAATGGATGAAATATTACTCGAAATGAGTAAATGAATGATAGAGAGGGGTGAAAAACTACTCAAAATGAGTAAACGACTGCTAAGAATGGATGAACGAATCTCAAAATGAGGAGACGAAAGCTCAAAATGGATGAAAGATTACTTAGAATGAGTAAATAATTGATCGGAATGGATGAACGACTCTCAGAACGAGGAGTTGGAAGCTCATAATAGATGAAAGATTACTCAAAATGAGTAAACAAATGATTGAGGGGTGAATGACTACTCAGAATGATTACACGACTATTAGAGTAAAGTAATTAATTAACTTGA
The DNA here is from genome assembly GCA_007258455.2 of Sequoia sempervirens. Classification (NCBI taxonomy): domain Eukaryota; kingdom Viridiplantae; phylum Streptophyta; class Pinopsida; order Cupressales; family Cupressaceae; genus Sequoia; species Sequoia sempervirens. The sequence goes on from VDFB02377488.1 coordinate 91,469, forward strand.
CTCTCCTCTTAAGATTTCACTTTATGCATATATTAGTCATTTAATAATTAATATTTAATTTTTAAATGCACTCACCTTAGGGTTAGGTTTTCCTTTCGGTGTTGATAGCCTTTATAAGGATTGATCTCTTGTATTATATTTGCTTCTTGATTCATTTTTTCTCTGATAATACATCTTACACTTTGTCAAAGCCAAAACCCTTGTTTTGTTCTCTCTCTTTCTCTGTGACAGGTTTCTTGCATGCAGGTATTCTTTGGGTTATGTGGATTTGGCTTTCTCAAATCCTACATGGTATCAGAGCCAGATCTGCTATAGCTTGTTCAGTCTTTGAAAGATTTTGAGATCCAGGTTTTGGTTGCATCAAATCTATGTTTGTCTTCTGTTTTATTTTGGAATAGGGGCTTCTTTTTTTGGAGCACTTTGAGCCCAAACAAACCTCACTGTTGAGCTCGCAGCGCCCAAAAACCCCTATTTTCATATAATATATGTCTGATTTAGACACAGTTGCTCTAGAAGGCAAAAAAAATTTGCCCCAAGGCTATACGACCCTAGGGCACATAGTTTGAGGCGAGAAAAATTAAAAAATTAAAAAAAATAAAAAAAAAGAAGTTTTTTTTTATTTTTTAAGCATTGCCCATTCAAACGGAAAGCACCACCGGCCAACTGCCAAGCGGCCACCCGCAGAGGAGGCGGCAACCAAGCTCTGCCGCCGGGCCGCCACCTTAGCCGGCGCGCCGCCCAGCCACCACCGGCTCTCCACCCGGCGACCGCCCTAGCCAGAGTGCTGCCCCCATGCAGCTAGAGCACTGCCTGGGCTCTACCCTCCACTAGTGCGCTACTCCGGCCAGCCCCTAGTCACCCAGCGGACCAGGGGTTCCTTTTTTTAGCCCCTGAGGGCTCTGGAGGGCAAAATTGGATCTTTTTGAGCAACTTTACGAAATTGGGTGTAAAATGGACGTCTTCGCTCCGTTTTTTGCAAACAAATAGTCGTTGGAAAGCTGCTTCTAGTTCCGTTTTGATGGATTAGGTCTAATTTCCTGGTTTTTCTATTTTGATGTCATTTTTCTCCGACAAAGTCAGAACTTGTTTTTTGCACTCTTGGAGCCATATCTTTTGCATACAAACTCCGTTTTTCACAAACAAATAGGCATCAGAAAGGTGGTTCGTACTCTTTCTAGATCTTCCATCTATTTCATCAGAAAATTCTTCAGGTACTCAAAAATTTGTCTCAACCAGTTACTGCTTTCTATCATTTTATGGCTTTCAGTTTGTACTAGGGATTGGATTTTTGCATTGTGGGGGGGTGTTTTTTTTTTTGCTTTCTATCATTTACATCAGAAAAATAGAATCTACAAACACCAAAAAAAAACAAAAAACCCCTTTTTCATCTTCTGTCTAGTTCTAAAAGACCACTTAATAATAATTAAAAAAAATTCAGAGCAGTTGAGGCACAATTCACAGGATGGTTGAAACATCTATTGAACCTCTCACACCGCTAATTATCACACTTGGAAGGGTTGCATGATGACTCTTCTCCAGTCTTGAGGGTTATGGTCCTATTTGGATGAGGTTTAGCCTTAGTTGACTTGCACCTTTGAGGTTATGCAGCACAGGAACAATACGGATCAGGCTATGGGATTGATGGCTTTACACATTTTTGACAGTCTCCTATTTCATCTTGAGGGTTGTCTCACTCCTCGAGCCATTTGGACCAAGTTTGATGGAATTTTTGGTACTGTCAACAAGTTCAGAGCTTTGCAACTTGAGGTAGAGTTAACTTCCTTGGTACCTGATTCGTTTCCCTCTATTGAGGACTTTCTGATGAAGTTCAAACAGCAAAGATCTATCTTGCAGGGTTGTGGTAAGACTAAGACTGATATAGAGTGCATTTTCCTAATCCTCTCCAAGCTTCAGGGTCCATTTCAGATCTTCTCTTTGACCTATTCCACCATGGATGCCTTGGGTGCTTGACATGTCATGCTTTCTTTTGAGGTATTTTGTGATTGTCTGACTCATGATCAAGCTAAGCTTAAGCAGTTGGATTCACTTTCAGGTTCACAGAACTAGGCATTGGTAGCCTAGTCCTCCAAAGGAAAACAAAAGTAGAAAATGAAGCCTAAGAAAGATTCAGGGGCTAGTGAGAATCCCTCCAAGCCACCACCTAAGTGTGATTCAAAACCCCAATCAAATTCTAAACAGGGCAAATCTTCGAAGTCTGGTGAGTCTTCCTCCAAGACTAAGAAGAAATCTGGTGATCCTTGCAGTTTTTGTGGCAAGGAAGGACATCTTTGGAGGAAGCCATGCAACAGCATAATATCAGTGCACCTCAGCCTCCTTCATAGCCCACAGGGAAAGGTCATGCTCTTTCTGCACAAGCATTGTCCTCAGAATCCACTTGGATTCTAGATTCTGGTGCCTCTCACCATATGACACACACAGAGGATTTAGTCACTGCTCTTGCCCCTATAGGCACTAGACATATTGCAGTTGGTGACTCAACACAACTTTCTATTTAGGGTTCAGGTACTATTTCATTGGATGGTGGTTGTCTACAGGATGTGCTTCTTGATTCATTTTTTTGACAAACCTTCTATCCGTTTATCAGATTTGCCACTCTAGCTCTGGTAAAACAGTTGAGTTCTCACCACATGATGTGGTTATTTGAGATCTTCATGATCCTGACTTGGTTGTGGTTACTGGGAGTGTGGATTCTGCATCTCGCTTATACAGATTTGATGGCTTTGAGAGTTTAGATACTATTGGTTCCTCTCTTATAGCACATGCAGATTCAGTGAGCAGGCTTTGGCATGAGCGTTTTGGCCATGTCAATTACAGATATCTATAGCAGATGAGTACATAGGCACTTGTGATTGGGCTTCCTCAGATTTCTTGTACTGATGGTGTATGTCGTGGTTGTGTCCTTGGCAAACATCATCGAGATCCTTTTCCTAAGGGTCGATCCACTCATGCTAGGGCAGCCCTAGAGTTGGTACATAGTGATCTTATGTCCTTTCTGACTCCTTTTTTAGGGGCCCGTTATGTGCTCACTTTTATTGATGACTTCTCTAGACATACATGGGTGTACTTTCTTAAGTACAAGTTTGATGTCTTTGACTCATTCAGGACTTTTAAGACATTTATGGAGAAGCAATCTGGACTTTCTATCAGGAGGATAAACACAGATAATGGGGGGGAGTATGTTAATCAGGCTTTCAGAGATTTTTGCACTGAGCATGGTTTACAACATCAGTTTACAGTTCCTTACACCCCTCAGCAGAATGGTGTTGCTGAGAGAAAGAACAGAACCTTATGGGATATGGCAAATTGTATGATACAGTCTCGAGCTATGAGTTCTTCATTTTGGGCTGAGGCAGTCAATTGTACCAATTATATTCAGAATCAGATGCCTCATAAGGTGTTGCAACATATGACTCCTGAGGAGGCTTGGACCCATGTCAAGACTGATATTTTTGCATTCTGAGTTTTTGGTAGTGAGGGTTGGGCATTTATTCTTGATGCTCAGTGGAAAGCCATGGAGAGGAAGAGCTGACCACTCATATTTGTTGGCTACTATGAGGACGTTAAGGCATACAGGTTGTTTGATCCTAATTCCAGAGAGGTCTTATTTTAGCGGGATGTCCAGTTTGATGAGCGCTATCCTTAGATGGATTCTCCATCACCAGCTTCTCCCTCATTACCTACTCCTTCCTCTTCATCTCTTGAGGATTACTTATCTCTTGAGGATGATGCAGATGATGATCCACCATCTCCACCACCACCAGTTGCTCCGTCTTTGCCTAGGTGGGCTCGTGTCACTGTTGATGCAGCTAGTTCTTTGGTAGGTGATCCTTTAGATACTCGTCGCACTCGAGCTCATACATCTAGTTCTAGTATTTTGAGTCATGTCATTTCAAATCATCCTCAAAAGTTTTTAGAGGCGACATGACACCTTGAGTGGGATAGGGCCATGGATGAGGAGTATTATTCTTTGATGAAGAATCATACTTGGGATCTTTGTCCTCTTCCTAAGGGAAGAAAGTTGGTTTAGTGCAAGTGGGTGTACCGTACCAAGTATGTTGTAGATGGTTCTATTGATAAGTATAAGGCACATCTTGTTGCGGAGGGGTTTTCTCAGGTAGAGGGTATTGACTACTCTGAGACCTTTGCTTCTATCACCAAGATGAACTCTATACGCCTTGTACTTTCACTTGCAGCTTCACAGGGATGGACAGTGTTTCAGATGGATGTGAAGAGTGCCTTCTTGCATGGAGACCTACATGAGGAGATCTATATGGAGCAGCCTCAGAGATTTGTGCAAGAAACTTCTTTGGTTTGCATACTTCGACGTTCATTGTATGGTCTCAAACAAGCCCCTCGGGCTTGGTATGATAAGATGGACTCTTTCTTGCTTTCCTCTCACTTCACACGCTGTCATTCTAATCACACAGTGTATATTCAGTGTCAGGAGGGTGATCTTTTGATTCTTGTTGTATATGTAGATGATCTCATCCTTACAAGTAGCTCATCCTCCATGATTTAGAGTGTTCAGAGAGCTTTGATGGAGTAGTTTGAGATGATAGATCTTGGTCTCTTGCACTTCTTTCTAGGTCTTTAGGTTATTTAGTCTTCAGATGGGATTTCCATATTTCAGGAGAAGTATGCTCTTGATATGCTTCAGTGATTTGGCATGCTTGATTGCAAGTCTACCCCCCTCCATTTCAGTCACATGTTGTTTTGTCTTCCACTTGCTCTACTCCTTCAGTAGACCCCACTTTATATAGGTAGTTGGTTGGCAGTTTGTTGTACCTGACACATTCTCGTCCTGATCTTTCCTTTGCGGTTGGCCTTGTCTCTCGGTTCTCCCATGATCCTTATGAGAGCCATTGGCAAGAAGCCAAACGTATTTTGAGGTACATTCAGGGCACCACTCATTATGGCATTCACTACACTTCAGAATCCCTCACATCATTGGCTTCACTGACTCCGATTGGGCTAGTGATGTCAATGATCGAAAGTCTACTTCTGGCTTTGTTTTTTTCCTTGGTTCTAGTCCTATCATATGGTCTTGGAAGAAGCAGTCTGCTATTGCATTATCATCTACAGAGGTTGAGTATCGTGCAACAGTGTTAGCCAGTCAGGAGGTTTTAGCCTTTGGTAGTTGATGACAGAGTTTGTTTCCTCCAAATTGTCCCCGACTATTCTGTGACAACTGAGCGCTTATCTAGCTACTTCTGCAACCCAGTTGGAGCATCAAGGACAAAGCACATTGAAATCCACATGTACTTCATCGTAGTTGATTCAGGGATGGTTCTCTTCATCTTGGAGGTACATTCCACGAGGAGCAAAGTTGCATTATCTTCACTAAACCTTGGCATCTCTGCGCTATCTTCAGTTGTGCTCCATGCCTGGAGTGAAGGAAGTTGTCCTTGGGGGGTCTCAGTGAGGCCTTCCTTCCTTCATGTTTTCTTTTCAGCATGCTTCTTTATCTCTTTTTGGAGAGGAGTTTTTTCCCACTGGGTTTTCTCCTTTACTCCGCTTTATAGAGATTTTCTTGTATTCAGGTACCTGATCATGCCATGTTTCCAGGACCCTCTCTTGCATTGTAGTTCCTTTGATTTCTTCTGCATTGTTTGTAGCTGCATTGTAGCTCATCTTAAGGGGGGGTGTTAGAGTAAAGTAATTAACTTTACTCTCCTCTTAAGATTTCACTTTATGCATATATTAGTCATTTAATAATTAATATTTAATTATTAAATGCACTCACCTTAGGGTTAGGTTTTCCTTTCGGTGTTGATCTCCTTTATAAGGATTGATCTCTTGTATTGTATTTGCTTCTTGATTCATTTTTTCTCTGATAATACATCTTCCACTTTGTCAGAGCCAAAACCCTTGTTTTGTTCTCTCTTTCTCTGTGACAGGTTTCTTGCATGTAGGTATTCTTTGGGTTATGTGGATTTGGCTTTCTCAAATCCTACAACGACTGCTAAGAATGGATGAACGACTCTCAGAACGAGGAGGAAAAAAGTTGAAATGGATGAAAGATTACTCAAAACAAGTAAACGAATGATCGAGAGGGGTGAACGATTACTCAAAACAAGTAAATGACTACTAAGAATGGATGAACAACTCTTAGAATGAGGAGATAATATATCAGAATGGATGAAAGATTACTCGAAACGAGTAAATGATTGATTAGAATAGATGAATGACTCTCAGAATGAGGAGATGGAAGCTTGGAATGGATGGATGATTACTCAGAATGAGTGAACAGATGATCAAAATCAATGAACGATTACTCATATGGGGAGACTAACTCTCAGAATGGATAAAAGGATATTCGTAACAGGAACATGGGTGCTCGAAATGAGGTGAATAATGCTCAAAATGCTAATAAGGGTGCTCAAAATGATCGAATGAGAGGTGAAATCAGTTGTTTGAGGGGCAGGTTCATCCAAATAATAGGGCAGGTTTGCCTAAGGATATTCAATGAAAAATAGGTAGGGAACAGATGCTAGAAATGAGGGGATGATTGCTTAGATCAAGGAGATGAATGCTTGGATCAAGGGGATGAATGTTTTGGATGGGGAATGGATGATCAAAATAGATAAATGGGTGCTCAGAATGAGGAGGTGGATGGTCGAACCGAGGAGACGAGCCTTCAGAACGGGAAAATGAATGCTAGAAATGATTGAACAAAAGGTGAAAATGACTATTTGGAGGGTAGGTTGGACCAAGTAAGGGAAAGTTAGCCCCTCTACAAGGGAAGGTTCACCCCTCTGTGGGCAGGTTCACCTCTCTGTGGGGTAGGTTTGCCCAACTGCTGAAACAAGCTGTTTGACTAAACAAAAGGAAAAATTGACTGTTTGGAGGGTAGGTTCACCTAAATTAGGGAAATTTCACCCAAGTTAGGGTAGGTTCACCCAAGTTAAGGGAAGGTTCACCCAATCTAAGGGGCAGATACATCCAAATATAGGTCAAGTTCACTTGTTCAGTGAAAAATAGGCAGAAACAAATGCTCAGTTCAAGTAAACAGGCGCTCGAAGCGAGGGGGTGACTGCTCTAAATGAGGGGATTATTGCTCAATATGATGAAATGATGTTCATAATGGGGAGATGATTGCTTAGAATGGGAAAGTGAGTACTCAAAATGAGCAAGTGGGTACTTGAAATGGCTGAATGGAAGGTGAAAAAGGTTGTTTGGAGGGTAGGTTCACCCAAGTTTGGGAAAGTTCACCCAAGTTAAGGATAGGTTCACCCAAACCAAGGGGAAGGTTCACCCATGCAAGGGTAGGTTTTCCTATTCAGTTAAAAGATTTATAATTTAGACAAAAATAGGCTACAAAATGATTGAGATAGAAGGCAGGTTTGCCCCTATTGAGGGAAAGTACACCTAAGTTGAGGGAAAGGTCACCTCTATCAACTAACTTGGACTCAATTTAGATGAAAATGGCTAAGGAAAAGGACCAAAAAGACTATAAACAACAAGAAAATGACAAGAAACACATTGGTTTTGCATAAAGAAGATAGTACAAACAACATAATCCTAAGATTAGTGATGATGGGTATGGCCAACACAGTCCTTAATCTAGGATGAACAAGGCATCTAGGGATTCCTCGATATACACTCAGTATGTGAGGAACAACCATGAATACCAACCTATCACAAGTGTGAGTGGGGAACCCCAATGAGATATTAAAGGGCTTGAACCAACTCTTCACATCTATCTAGGTACCACCCTAGCTTTGATGCTATGATAGACACGACAGGACTGGATTGGGGTACAACTTTGGCTCTCCCCCCTTTTTATACCCCATTGGTATGCATGGTTGGGATCGTCCCTTGGGGTGATAAAATCCCCAAGCAGGTCCCGCTAGAAAGAGAGCACTAATCATTTTCGGCTACTCCCCGGGATCACACAAAGTGCAAGGGGAAAGTGTGAACAAAGTATTTCCGCCTTGGGTGACACAATGAACTTATAGGAATGACAAGAAATGACTTGAATCCCCCTAATTAAACTATGTGCCTAGATTAATTAGTGAAAATAATAAGGAAAACAATAAACAAACTAGATAAACCGATTGTCTTGCAAGAAAAATGTTAGTTGTTTTGTTCTTCATTCTTCATCAAGCATGAAATAGGCTACACAAATGTTAGTAAATAAGTGGATACACTCACAAAAAAAAGACGTTAGGGTGTTAGGACTTCAAAACAATAAAAAACATAATCCAAAACGAAGCTTAAATGACTATTTTATCTCATAGAAAGCTCTTTCTGGGAAGGTTCACCCCTGTCTAAGGTAGGATCACCCCTCTGTAAGGGAAAGTTCACCCCTCTTAGGGAATATTCACTCTTTTGTAAGGGTAGGTTCGCCCCTCTACAGAAAATAGTGAAGAAATAGACTAAAAATAAATTGAAAACAATAGTTTTACCTTGTAGAAACTTCTATTTTTGGGTAGGTTCACCCCTCCTAGGGCAGGTTCACCCCTCTACAGGGGTAGCTTCGCCTCTCCTAGGGTAGATTCACCCCTCTGAGGGTAGGTTCTCCTAGCTGCTAAAAATAGTGAGAAAACAAGGGTTCTGATGTTTAGAAGGGTGACTTTACAGGGAAGGTTCATCTCTATTTAGGGTAGGTTCACCCCTCCTTGGGTAGGTTTGCCCCTCTGCAAGGGCAGGCTCACCCAACTATGGGTGGGGTTGCCTATATGCAACCTGAACCTACAAAAAGTGAAACAACAAAAAATGTAAAAGATAGGGACCCATTTGTGGGTCCCACCAGGCATGCCAGAAATGTGAACGGTGTTCTTAACCTACTCTAAAAGATGCAAAACAAGGTGCAAAAGGAAAGGAAAATAATACTAACACCTCAATGATAAGCCTAGTTAAATTCAAAAAAAAAAAGATGAAAAGAGAAGATTTTACCTTGTCTTGAATTGATCTTTGGTTGGCCCTTGATAGTTGATTATGTGTGCTCCTTTGATGACAAGATGTGATCAAAATGGGTCCAAAATGCTCCTGATGAAACACAAATTTAAATGAGGTATGTGGGTATGTGAGAAGATGAATGCAATGGATGTAGGTAAAGCTTGAAGATGAGCAATAATGGTAGTTGAAGGTTGAGCTTAAGCTTGAAAAAAATGGTTGAATGACAATGCATGTGTGTTAGAAAATGAAAGAAAAATATTTCATTTTATGGAGAGAATCCTTAGAAAGATGGACGATTGAGATCTTGCCACCATGAGCAAGATGTAGGGTTGTGGTGAGTTGAGGACTCACAAGCCCTCACATCTTTCCACATGTCAGATGATGTGTCATAAGGACACATGAGATGGAAGGTGACATGTGATGGGAAGGTACTTGTAAGTACCTTGGGATGTGACTGATGTGACCTCTCAATGATCACATGGGGAAGAGGAGAATCTTGGATAAATAAAAGCGAATTTAAAATTCACATAATTGGGGATATCTTAAGGATAAGACAAGGTTGCCAAAAAGGTAGTTGAGAAGTGCCCTAGATAAGAGAAGGTGGTTAAAAAGGTAAGTACTTACCCACATGTGAGTGATGTGACAAGTCAAAGGTTCTAGAAGACTTTGACACATGTGAGTGATGTGAAAAGTCAGAAGGTTTTAGAACTTGCATGGGAATAAGGAGAGTCTTAGAAGGATAAAAATGAATTAAAAATTTCTTGAGGGATTGGGAGTGTTGACCAAGGTACTGATTAGGCTTAACTAATCAGTGGCTAATGAAGATTAAGAGCCAACTTGCAAAATTTGGAGGATGTGACACATCCTAATCAAGGATTAGGCATGTACACATCCCTAATGAAGAGATTAGGAGGTTAATTAGGGTTAAGTAAAAATATTTGGCATGTGATGTATTAAATAAATGTCATATTTATTTAATTCATTTGATGAAAAGGAGAGTAAAAGGGGGTAAAGTATTTAATTATTAACCAAATACCTTAGGGATTTAGAGGACTTTAAGGATATTAATTAAATAATAGCAATATTACCTCATTAATGCAAATAAGAGGATGTTTAGACAAAAAGGGAAAAAATTGGACAAATGTGAGTGTCCAAATTTAGGTGACTACATAACCATATAATTCCATGAATGGAGACAAAACAACAAAAAAATGGTGGGTAATATTTTAACAATATTCTCTCAAATGCAACCACTTAACCCAAGTTGATTCCTGATTTGAAACACAATTCCTCATGTATCCTTAAAATTGTTTGTTCACTATCTTTGTTTTTCCATTTATTTGGGGATGATAGCTTGTGTTGGTAGCAAGTTATATACTAACTAGATGAAATAGCTCTTACTAAAAAGAGGTGAGGAATATACTATCTTTTATCATTGGTGACATTTTTAGGTAGTCCATATAACCTTAACACTTCTATAAATAATAAATTAGCCACTTGATGTGCTTTGAGTTATGAAGAAATAGAAGAAAAAAATTATACATACTTTGTTAGTATATCCACCACAACATAAATACGACCCATATAGCCTCAATAGTTCTCTAAAAATTAAATCAACCACTTGATGTGTTTTGAGCTCTAAAGAAATAAAAATAAGTGTGCATACTTTGTTCATATGTCCACCACAATTACATAAATGCAATATTTTTCTTGCATCTTGGGGAGGCTTGTAATAAAATCCATGAATATGTTTTCCCACTTTTGATTTGGGATAGACAATGAATGAAACAATTCTACTAAAAAATTATATTTTTTGATGATAGTTCATACATTCTTCAATGTGTTTGAGGAATCCCTTCTTGATCCCCTTTCATGAGAAAATTTCCATAATTTTTCTATGTCCTATAAAAATCTTAGGTGACTTGATCATGGTGCATCATCAATAGCCCTTAAAATTTTCTCATATTTGAGATTTAGGAACTAGGAAGATTCTATTTTTATATACAATGAGACCATTTTGCTACTATAATCCATTTCCATCACATTCTCATCAAGGAGATTGATAGAAAATGTATTTTAACATATTCTTCCATAATAGTGACCTTTAAATTGACATAAATAGTAAAATTAGACCATATAATAGGCTTTCTAAAAAGAGCATCAACAAATATATTGTTTTGCTCTTTCATGTACTCTGTCAAAATCATAATCTTGGAGCTTACTAGCTCAATTTTTTTGCTCATCATTGAAGTTGTATTGATCAAGGAAGAACTTCAAGCTATTATGGTTTGTATTCACCACAAATATTCCACAAATCAAATATTGTTGGAACTTGGCCAAAGAATGCATGATATTCAACATCTCTTTGTTATAGACAAATAATCTTTTTTATTTTAATTTCTTTTTTTTCCTTTCAAATGCTATATGGGTTGTCCCTTCTATGCCAATAAATATCCAATTCCATCTCTTGAATCATCACATTCTACAAAAAAATCTTTTGAGAAATTTGGATACCAAGAATAGAGCATGAAGTCATAAATTACCTCCTTAAGTTTATCAAAATATTCTTTAGATATTTTTTTCCATGCAAGAGTTCTTTTTTATTTCATATCTAGTAAGAGTGATGCTAGCTAAGAAAACCCCATAAAAAATATTATATAATAATTGTAAAATCTAAAGAACCCTCTCATTTGTGTCAAAGTGGTAGGAGGAGGTCAATTGAAAATAGTTTAGAATTTTTATTGATCCACTTAAACACTTTGGGCATTAAGGCCATGACCCAAGTATGAGATCTCTCATCCCAAACTCACATTTTGGTTTGTTTAAAAAGAGGGCTTATTATCCTAATATTCTAAGGATGGTATCTAGATGCTTCAAATTTGCTTCCCATTTTTTTTTGTAAACCAAAATGTCATCAAAGAAAACTAACACAGATTTTCTTAATTGATTACTCAAAACAATCTTCATGCATGTGCGGAAAGTATTTGGTTTATTTGATAAGACAAAATATATGACTAATAATTCAAAATTCCCAAAGTGACACTTGAATGATGTTATGCTCATTCTCATCCCGTACATGAATTTGATAATAGTTTTGATCTCAATTGTCAACAAGTACACCACTCCATACAATTTGATAATGGTCTTTTTGTTCAAAGATCTATAATCAATACACATTCATATGGTTCCATACCTTTTTTTACAAGAACTATGAATGAGGAAAATGGGCTACAATTCAATTTAATGTGACTCATTCCAAGAGCTCTTTAATGACATTTTTCTATCTCATATTTATATATTTTTTAGTGACCTATTAAGGAGTTTTCATGAAAAATTAAGAGCCTAGTTCTAGGTCTATAATATGCTAGAAGCTTTTTTCAAGTGGTAGACTTGGAGGAAAATCACTAGACACCATATGATTTTTTTTCCAAATATCATAGATATCAACATGATAAGTTTATTTCTTACCCATATATAAATTTATGGGCATGATCAAAAGGCTTGCTACCCAAAAAACTTGTCATTTAAGAATGTCTCTTCCATCATTGCAATTGTTACTACCCATTTTTCTCCACCATAAATTCATCTAAGCACCATAGATTTCCCTTCAAATTCAAACAAAAGATACATATATCGATAGCTCTATGAAAACTCATCAAGGGAATGCAACCATTTTACACCCAAAATCATGTTTAGTCTCTCCCAACCCCACAACATAGAAATAATCTCATACTTTGTTATCTCTTATGCCTATATTGAGTTGTCAAATTAATTTGGTGCATGGAATTGTGAATCCATTAACAACTACATTGAATCCTTTAAAATCTTCAATTTTCAAGACTCTCTTAATTACCAATCCTTCATCAATGAAATTGTTGGTAGCCCCATTATTAATGAACATTGTGATCCAATTTCTAAATAATATTCCTCAAACTTTGAAATGGTGATATATGGGTGCTCTTGAAAGAGTTGCAAATATACTTCCATTTGTATCTTCATCCTTTATCTTTTCAAGTTCATGCTCCTCTACAAAAAATCATGGCTCAAATTATTTGAGATTTGAATCACCAATAGACACTAACTTAATATAATGAACTTGGCATTTACCATGGAATTTGTGTCTTGGTTCCCTAGATCCTTGCAAGAAAAGCACAATTTCTTTCTTCTAAGTTCATTTATATTGTAGTTGTAGTTGATGAAAATGTGAATCATAAATAATAACAATGCAAAACTCACACTGTCACAATCACACAATGAAGTTTAAGTTGTTGGCTCAAAATATAAAATTTAGATAACAAGCAAAGTCATCATAGCTAACTATTGGGAAAATGTGTCTCAACCTTGCAATTGTATATGGTTTATTGTTGATCTAGGATGTATGTTGGTATTTGGTGATTGATCATGCAAATATTTTTCACTCATAGCAAGATGTGGGGTTTAGGGCATCGCCCCAAAAAAATTTTGTTGACATGTCAAGGTTTTCCTGCTGACACGTCAAGGTTTTTTTGTTAGCACATCAAATAAAAAATGACTTTGTAAAACCCTAATTCTAGAAGGTTCCAAAAACCTTATTATAAGAAATTGGGATGTATGTAGAAGAGGGTGTATTCTGAGAGTTTGATAGAAGTTGTGTTGTCTCTTGATCTCTGGTAGTGATACTCTTGTAAGAAGCTTGCTCTGCAAGTATATTGCAATCTTTTGATTTTTGAATAATATATTGAGCTGCTTTTGGAGTGTGGGGTTTTTCTCTTGAAAGGATTTTTCCCCACATAAATCATTGTGTTGTGGTATGCATGATATTTATGCTTATTTTTTTAAAGTTTTTGTAACTGTTAAAGATTTGTAAAGTTTTGCATTTTTTCTCCTCTCAAGATTAGTGTAGGAAGTTTTTTCACTACCTTAGCTTCCTTACACTAAGATCTTGATTTGCTCCATTGTTGGTTGCTCTTCAAAATAATAAACTATGAAATAAAAATAAAGATATGATGCAATGATAATGATAAATGCTTAAAAATAAATGATACCTATGGTTGACAATGATAATGATAAATACTTGATAATTCTTGACTTCTTGAATGCTTGAATGCTTGATAATAAGAGTGCTTGAATGATTTTAAATGCTATATTGATTTTGATAATAAGAGTGTTGGGAGGTTTGAATGAAATGAAAGCTTCTTATTTACATGCTTCACTTGAAACTTGATCAATGGTGGAGATTAATTTGAAAGATCAATGAATAAGAAAATTCAAGAGGGTAAAACTAAAATTTACATTTTAATGGAGGTAAAGTTTAGATGAATTAAATAAATAAATTGATTTAATTCAAAATAATAGTTGGAGAAATAAATAAATATTTATTTATTTATTTCAAAATAAAATATTTAATTTAAATAAACAATTTTTAACTTACTTAAAGAGGAGTGTTAGCTTATTAAATAATCTTTGAAAATTATTTAGTTATAGACAAAAATATTTAATTTAAAATTTTATTTTAGTTAATATTGGAGGGAAAATGATAAATGATGAATTAATTAAATAATAAACCATTTAATTAAGTAGATATGATATAAAGATAAAGATAATTAAATAATTAAATAATTAAATTATTATGGATGAAAAAAGGAAAATGTTAGTTTAATTAAATAATTAAAAATTATTTAATTAATTATAGATAGAAGATATGATGAGGATAATGATGAAATGATACAATGTAAATGTATAGTCATTTTTAGATGCCTACATTTTTCCCCTCTTTGAGACAATGTGTTTTATAGCATTGTTTTAAAGAAAAAGACTGATGATATGCCCTAGTGAAGCATGGAATGGAGATATGATGCCCCCTCGAGTGATTAACCAAAGAAAATATTTTTTTGGTTGGGCTTACGACAAAATGAATTAGCTAGGTCTATAATAATGGCGATGATGATACATGCATATATATAATGATGGATGTTGTATACATGCCACTACTTTGATTTATGAGATGCTTGTGATTTATGATGATGATTATCTTATATTATTATTATGATGGTATTGCTTATGGTAATGCATATATATATGATGAATGAATGAATGATATTGTTTATTATGATTATGATGGATGATTATGATTTATTGGTTATGATTTGTGATGCACATGTTATGGTTATGATACTATGATGCATACTAATTTTGTAAATGCAGTGAAACCAATCTCCACCAAGGATTAAATATCAAAATTAAACCCATAAAGATAAGATGCAACAAGAGGTGATATGTAAAATAAAAAGAAACAAGGAAAAAGAAAAAAGAAATTTTGTTACTTTAAAGAGGAACCTTAGCAAGTGTATAACACTTGTCATTTTACCTAACTTGCATACACATGACACACATGCAAACATGAAAAATAAGAAAACTCATTTCTAAACCCTATCTACTCTAAGAAAATTAAGATTAGGCCTTCATCGAGAAAATAGGAGACAAAATCAAGTCAAATATGCCAAAGAAGACACTCATGCTATGACCCAAGTTTCTCTAAGCATATTAGGATATGCTTTCATCAAGTAAATAGGATACAAATGATAAAATCAAGAAAGAAAAGGGAAAAAAATGAGAAAAAAATCAATAATCAACATATCTCTTGCCAAAAGATAAGCCCAAGTTTAACAAATAAGGACCATTGTAGGAAGAATACATCTATTAGGACCTTAATTCTTTTTTGATAATTCCCATCGTATGAAAGATAATTCCATTAGGAAATTGTAATGCTTTTGATAGTATATCGACAGATGCAAAAAACAATATGCATGCCAAAGATCTTGCTCAACAGTTGAAATTTGTTTTGCTCATGATTGTTTGTTAAAGCCCAATGTTTTAGGATTTGCATATGATCTCATGATACAAGAATCCAACCCAAAATAAAGTTCAAGGAAAAAGGTTCCCCCCGCTAGGCAACGCAAATATACATAGATGAAAGATATGATAGGATAGCCAAAGATGAAATGATAGATATGAAAAACCAAGCCATGACAAACGAGGAAAAGGACATGTAAATGAAAATGATAGTTGAAGTGAAATGTAAATAGGTTGATGAGATGGAATGCAACAATGATGAAACTAGTATGTACAAACTACTAGGATACTTTGAGGGTCATGCATAAAACTTCTTAAGATGAATGTTGTTAATTTAGGTTCTTCTAAAGGTTCTCCTTCAAGTGTAGCAAGTTTATAAGCTCTAGACCCATAGTTTTCTATGATGATAAAAGGCCCCAACCAATTGGGTTTAAATTTTCCTTTATTATATCTATCTTGTTGATTCTTTTGATTCTCTTATAAGACCATGTCTTCAATCTCAAACCTTTGAATTTTGATATTTTTTTTATAGTTATGATGAAGGTAGTTTTGATAATCTTGTAAATGATTTAATGCATTAAGATGCATTTCATCCAATAAATCAAAATCATGCAATCTAGATACTTGATAATCTTCTTCATCAATGACAAGCTTTAAAGATAGGAATATGGAGTGGCCTTGGTAGGTGTGTGAATACTAGTGCAATAAGCCCATAAAGTTGGATTGAGCTACAAATATCAATCACAACCAACTTCATTGATCATTTTCTTAAGGATTTTCAATATAGTCTTTTTTGAGGCTTCAACTTTACTATTACCTTGTAGGTAATATGAAGTGGAAAATCGATGTTGGATATGAAATTGGTGACAAAGATCACTAACATCTTGATTTTCAAAGGGATTTCCATTGCCTATAATGATAGCATGAGGGATACCATAGCAGAAAATGATATATTTTAGGATAAATTTGGCTATTTTCTTTCCAAAAATATTGGATAATGGAATGACTTCAACCCACTTCATAAAATACTTAGTGGAATTCATAATGAACTTATGGCCATTAGATAAGGGGGATAAATATTTCCTACGAGGTCAAGTCCCCATTGTGAAAAGGACCAAGGAGTAGTTATCAATTGTAACTCCTAGGCTGGTGCATGAATCAAGTCTCCATATTGTTGACATTGATGACACTTCCTAGCAAATTGTTGTGCATCTTGTTCCATAGTTGGCCAATAATATCAAGTTCTTAAATTTTTTTTAACAAGAGTAGATCCACTAGAATGATCCCAACAAATACCTTCATATACCTCATATAGGGTGGTTTTAGCTTCCTCTAAGTTTAAACACCTAAGGAGAATACCTTCAAGATTTATTTGGTAAAGGGTATCACCAAGGATGACAAAATGGGAATATCAACAAATGAATTTTTTCTTGTGAGCACTAGATAAGTTAGGTAGAAGGGTACTATCACTAAGACAAGTATAAACATCATAACACCATGGAGAATTAGGACCAACAAGCTCACATACCGGTTCAAATTCAAGAGCATTGAAATTTGGAATCAAAAGTTTCTCTACCAATAAATCACAATGATGAGTATTATGAGGCATGTCCAGGAGATCCAAAAGTAGTCATAGCATCGACAAATTTAGTATTCAACCTTGGGATTTGTTCAAAGATGATAGTTGAAAAGTATTGTTTAAAACTATCTACATCCTATTATAGAGGATATTTTTTTCATCCTTTGTTTTCTAATCATCATTTACTTGCCTTATGACCAATTGTGAATCTCCATAAAAATAAATCTATTTGATTTTCCATTCTAAGACTAGTGATTAAAGATTCATATTCTGCAATGTTGTTTGTGCAAGGGAACGCAGGTCTATAGTGTTGGGATACAATCAACTTGTGGGGTGATAAAAAAATTAGCCTCGGATCAATGTAGAGTGTGGGAGCCATCAAAAATAGCTTCCAAAAGCATGAAGAATTTATGTTAAAAATTGTCTCATCTAGAAATTATAAAATAAGGGGATGATTCATCTCTAAAGGTGCATTTGCTAATTGATCTGCAATGATTTATCCCTTGATAGCCTTACGAACCACATACTCAATATCAAATTCAATAAGGATCATAGCCCACCTTTCTATTTGACCAATTAGAGCCACCTTAGAGATGATATTTGTTTGATGATTAAGTATGTAGTTTCTCAATTTTTGTGACACAAAAAAAACTAGACATTCCCTTTCAATTGGAGTGTAATCAAGCTCATATCCAACCAATATGTGACTAACATAATAGATAGATCTCTCCTATCCTATATTATAATGTTGTGCAAGGAGAGAACCTAATGCAGTTATAGTAGCTAAGATATATAATAAAAAAGGATTCCCTTGAATAGGTGGCATCAAACTAGAGGTGAAGCCAAATAATCTTTCAATTGTTGAAAGTCTTGTTGACACTTCTCATTTGACTCAAATGTGACATTTTTGTGCAAAAGATGCAAGAATGGTTGACATTTATATTCTAGTTGAGCTATGAAACACCTAATTGATTGAATTTTTCCTTGAAGGCTATACAGTTGATTTAGATTAGTTGAAGGAGGCATGTCAACTATAGCTTTAACTTTAGTGGGATCCACTTAAATACCTCTATGGGAAACAATATACCCAAGCAATTTCCTATAAGTTACACCGAATACATTTTTTGGGTTTAATATCACTTTGTATTGTTCTAATTTATCAAAGATCGTTGTAAGGATAGCCAAGTGAGAATATCTTGTGATTGATTTCACTAATAAATCATCTACATAATCTTCCATGATAGTGTGAAAAAGTTCATGAAATATTGTTGTCATTTCTCCTTGATAGGTAGCCCCTGCATTCTTTAAACCAAAAGGCATAACATTCCAAAAAAAGGTTCCTCAAGGGCAAGTGAAAGTTATTTTATGTTGATCTTCAGTGGTGATATGGATTTGATTATAACTAGAAAATTCATCCATTAAGGATAAAATTTCATGCCCAACTGTTAGATCCACAATCATGTCTATGTTGGGTAGGGGAAATCATCTTTAGGACATGCCTTGTTTATATCTCTAAAATCTATGCATATGTGGATGCCCCCAATGGTTTTGTTCAGGGAAAAATTTAAGAAACCCCCCCCCCTCTACAAAGGTGTAAAATCCTGGCGAATCTTGTATACTTTCCGATAAAAATATTAATTTTAGTGGCAAATTTTTTTGTTTTTTGTGAAAAAAATAATGTCCATTGGCAAATCTTTTCTAATTGTTGCATGTTTGTGGAAAATCTTGGCAAAATGAATTTTTTTTAAAACCACTAAAATTTTTCCATTGGCAATTAAAATCTATTTTCAAACCAATAAAAGATTTCGATTGGTGAATTAAACCTATTTTCAAACCAGAAAAAATAATTTTGTTGGCGATTAAAACTTTTTTTCAAACAAAAAAATAAATTCATTGGCGAATTAAACCTATTTTCAAATGATTAAGAAAAAAACATTGGAAATTTAAACATAATATCAAACTAATAAAAAAATGCAATGGTGAAGTGTCAATGCAAATTTTCCTAACCTTAGTTGCAAGTCTTTCTTGGTCATCTTTGTAGTTGGTGGGTTGGAGGTTTCAAAAACTTTGAAACTTCATATTTTGGTTCTAAGGTTCCAAGTTTCAGCGACCATGCGACATTATGGACCATGACCGTTCGATGAATTTTTGATGGATAGTTGTAGTTGCATTCCGAAAGTATATCTCTCAAGCACTAGATTTGTGAATTGAAACCTCCAAAATTACACTAGAACTGTTAGATTTTTCAGAAATCAATGGTTGAGATTTTATTAATTATTTAGATCTACAGGTCATCCTACTCTTGTTTACTGTTTAATATTGCCTAAGTCAAACCAAAATATTTTATGACAAATCCTTAAATATTAACTCTTTAATCTTGAGGGTCGAGTCTCGTTAACCTAGCAATGTCCCCATTTTAAATTATGCACGTGCATAAAGTTTGTTTTAAAAGAGGCACCGTTCAATGAATTTTTAATGGACAGCTATAGATGCATTCCAGAAGTAAATCCTTGAAGTACTAGACTTGTCAACTGAAACCTCTGGAATAACAATAGAACCGTTAGATTTTCATAAATCAATGGCTGAGATTTTATTAATGATTGGTTTCAGAAATCAACATATAGTTTCGATCACAAGTGAGCAAAATTTATTGTGACTTATTAACTAGGACATTGATAATCATTAAGGTAAAACAAGACATTTAATTCTCTCTTTTCAATGCATTGAAGTACTCTACTTTTCATTTATTCTATTGAAATTCTCAATTTGGCTATGGTACTGGGCGGCAACGCAGATTAATACCATATGAATAGCCAGAGTGATTGATTGAATAGCTTTATATTGAAAACTACATGAAGTACTATAGAATTGTAGATGATGATATCAATAATCCAGTGATTTTGACAATCAATAGCTTGGGTGGCACTACCGATTTTGACAATTGACAGCTTGTCAGCTTGAGCTACAATTTGTAACTTTGTATGTAGCCAGCTTGAGGTACCGATTAAGCTGGATTTTTAGTTTGCACAAATCACAATTATTACTAAGTAGTCAGTAGTAATTATACACAACCTTAGAGCTCACACGTGACACGTGTGAGGTGTACAAGGTACCAGGCTGGTAGTGGCACTTCTGGCAGCACTTTTGGCCCATAAATAAGGATATTGAGCACAACTAAATCATTCGTTTAATTGTCATAAGGGTTTTCATTTTGTACAGTTAATAAATTAATAAGGATTCAAGAAGAAGATGATGTGGTATTATTGGGGATGCTCTAAATTCTCCAGCCTCCAGTTATGTAGTTATAGAGTAAAAGACCAATTTCCTTCAAGTTCAGAATGAGTGGAATTGGAAAGAAGTTAATTTGATTCACTTAACTTCTCAAGCAGGTTTTGAACCAAGATGAGATTTTATGGACATAAGTGTTATCCCAATGCATGGAGGCTACAAGTAGAAGATGGGATTAGTTTTACTACCCCTCATCGTCTGCATGGTTTCCCAGGAAATTCCCATGCATTTAATTTTAGTGCTCATCTTTTGCATGGGAACAGTTTTACTAGCCCTCATCTTCTACATCAGTCTAGTTCTGAAAGGGATAAGTACATTTTGTATCTCCATGGCTCCCATTTCCCCAGTTTGATCGGGCCCCCTTTCCCCATGCATTTATTTTCAAAGTGTACATGTATCACATTTATGTTTTCAACTTTTCACTAGCAGTCTAGCAAAAGCTTGGCGCTTGCACTGATATTTGTATTTTTACTATGTAATAATGTGACATTGTAATTCAGTTGTAATAAAATAAATGGTTGTGCTATTAATGTGACATTGTAATTCATTTTATTAAGTCCTTTTCAAGTTAAGTGCTATTAATGGTTGTGCAATGTGCTATTAATGTGAAATTGTAATTCATCTTATTAAGGCCTTTGAAATGTTAAGTTTTCGGCCTCTTGGCCTTGATGTCAATCCTAGTGCATTAAATTTTAAAGAAAATTTAAAACACATGTTTTATGTTTATTATTTATATCATAAATTAATCAATCGTTCAATGAACATTTGATGTATGGTTGTAGTTGCATTTCAGAATGAAATGCACAGAGCACTACGCTTGTGAACTTAAACCTTTGGAATCACCCTATAATAGTTAGATTAATAGAGATCAACGGTTTAGAATTTGCTGTCAATGCAGGAGTAAATCATTTTTTTTAATGGCTTGTTTTAAATGTTGTCAACCATGTACATTGTACTACCTAATTATGTACTATGTAGTCCGTAAGTAATGAGTAGACGTTTCAATGTCATTCAGTTTGCTCATTGCAATGCACCACCCTGTTCTGGGTTCCACAATTCCACTTCCAACAAGGCCATTCCAGTAACCCAATTTCAAGCTTCAACGTAGTTTCAACTTCAAGAATCAAAATTCAAAATCCGGGGAAGTTAAAGAATTCATGTGGCTACATTTCATCGCTTGATGTTTCTTAAAATCTTATTATGTCAAACTTTGAAGTTTAGGTTTAGGGTTAAGAGGCTTAAGAATTAAGAAAAATTAAGGATTAATAGGGAATTCACAAATTTCATATTGTTGATTGTATCAACATGTATACCACCAATACCACTAGAGCAATGTCGGATAAAAAAATACATTATGCAAAATTGCTTAAAACCCCAAGTTTCACTGATGAATACCATGATATTTATGATCCTGAAACCTATGGTAGGTGTACCTCAGAACTTAGATTTTCATCTTAGAATAAGGCTACAAAGCAAATGCAATTGCAAGTTAATAGTATTAGTGCACCATGGGTAACTGGATTAGGGCGCATGATTTTACATAAGGTTTTCTGCCCTAAATTATGATGATAACAAAAGAGCAATTGTTAATAAAGATAGAAAAGAAGAATTGTTATCCATTAATGTAGAAGAACTTGGAGAAGTATTGGGCTTGGGGTTTACAACCGAAGAATTTGGAAATGTCCACATTGACCTAGAAAAGCTTGCTAGTGATTATGAAGCAGTGGATGAAATGGAGAAAAAATATTTCTTAAATAGAATAGTTCAGGATAGAAACAAATTGAAAGGTGAACATAAGCCTGCTTCTGATTTGGATATTTTTAAACCATGGGTTCAGGATACTATTTCCATGATGCTAGCATTTTTCCTCGAACTGGATAGCAATTTGGAAGTGGGTGCATGCCTCCTTGAAAAGGTGTATAATATCCATTATGTTGTTCCACATGCCAAATATAATTTTATTGAGTACATTGTAGAATCCATGCATAAACATTTTTTAATGATTAAAGGAGGTTCCACCAAGACATTTAGGTTCACAACCTACTTGTGTTATCTTTTTCTATTCAAATTTAGAGTAATGTTTCAAACCGACAAGCTTCAGATTTAGCCCTATGGTAATAGTAATCCCGAGCAAAATAAAACGGCTCCAATATATGAATGGACCACTGTTATAAGGTTGCATGATTCTTGAAGGAACTACAGTCATTTTGTAGACTACTTTTTGGCTCCATTGCATCAAGCAATTACAAATACTCTAATGCCTAGATTGCCTATGTCATGTAGAAGCTGTATTCAACTAGGAAAAGAAATAGAATTGGTTGATTGGTACTTAATGGAAGAATATATTGTGCTAAGATTTTATGGATCGGAAGTACAACCATACAAACTTCCAATACATGTGACAAAAAAGGGGTTTTGCTTTGGAATATGTAAGGAAAATGCAGAGTCCTGATGAAAAAGACTTTAGCGGGCAGGGGAAGAAGACCTTATTTCCTTCTTTACCTTTTTCATGTGGAGGGATGACATTCGAGAGAAAACATTTAGTGTGGCACATGATCTTTTGAATTTTTTTGATTTTGATGCTATATGTACCTGGCAATATGATCCATGTGACACCATTAAATTAATGATTGTGCTCAATAAGAATGTTGGAAGTAGAATTCAACATCAAAGTAAACCCTTGCTTGAAAACTTGAGAAACAAGGATTCTTGGGGTGAGGTCAAAGTAGCAATGGATAAAAGTGTTGCTTAGAACGGTATTTCTTTTGAACAATTGTTAGCAAAAATTATGGCATTGCATCGAAAGACAATTAGGAGGTACAACAATTTTTAATGAAAAAAGTCATAAACCATCTAGTAGAGTAAAAAATCCAAATTCTCTAGAGAAGGAAGTTACAGAAAAAAATTGGTCACGATAAAAAATTACTGCCTTTTGGTCTATGAGGAAGGACCTAGGTGATCCAAGAGCTCTTGCAGAGTATGGAGATAATGAAGAAGATCTTGAGTTTATAAAATTATGGAATATAGAGCATCTGAATGAACAAGAAGATGAATAAAGTGATGATGATAGGAAAGAAGAAAACCATGTCAATTTCAAACTTGGATTAAGTGAGGCCACAAAAGAAGCATTTACTACAAGAGCAGCCATAGCTGAAAAAATGGGTTATGAAGGTGGTCCTTTAAGGTCCCAAAGACAAGGCCCTTGGATGGTAATAGATGTAGAGCATAGAAAACTAGTTGATAAATATGGCCTTGGGGTTGGAGGTGAAAAATTAGACCTATGGTATATAGGTCAATTTTTTAGAGCTTCAAGTTCAAATCCTCATCCTCATGGTCAAACACAATCACAACTAGGACATGCCCATGGTGGAGGGCTTAGTGCAACTGGCACTACCTCTAGTGGTGATGGTATGGGTAGTAGTACTAGTAGTGGTCAACATGTGCTACCACAAAAAATTACACACAAGAGGACAACACAATATACCATAAAAACATTAGGCGATCAAGGCATACAAAAGAGGCAAAGGATTTTGATAGGACCAACTCCAAGTCACACTACCAATGGATCCACCACAAGGGAGTTATTTCCAATTACTCCCCCAATGCTAGTTAGTCTAGCTATGACATCATTAGCAATTGCAAGTACTTTTATTCCTTCGCCATTCAAGCATTCCATTGTTCCTACATCCCTAGGTTTTGATTACATTGAAGAGTTTAAAAAGAAATCAAAATTGAATAAAAAAGAAAAGAAGCAACTAATGGAGAGTGTGTCTTCTCTAACTTCAAAGCCTACAATAACCATCATATTACCCACATTTGACACAAGTAAAGAGATCATGGAGTACACATTTCTTGTTCCCACAGTTCAAAAAAAACTAGCAAATCAAATGGCTCCATTTGAATTTCAGGTGAACAATTTTCAATTGGATTTTTCTGGACTCAGAAATACTGACAAAAGTAATGTATCAAAGAAGAACAATGAATTGGTGTACACATCATTGCTGAAGCAAGATAGAGAGAAAAAAAGGTTGTAGACTCAAATTGAAAAGTTATAGGCAGACCTAGCAAATGAGAAAGCAAAGAGGAAAGTAGCAGATAACAAGAGCAATGAATTAGAAAAAAGAATTAAAAAATGTACCTCTACATTAACAAGCAAAGAGGATAAGTAGAATGAGTCTGTAGTGAATGAACTGAAGCAAAGGCTAGATGAGAGCAACAAGAAATATGATGAGGAAAAATACACTTCAAAAAATTAAGACTAAGCATTGCAAATGGAAATGCACAAAGGGAACAAAAATTGGAGAAGGAGAGAAAAAGAAAAGAAGGATTGGAGGTAGAGTTGCTGGAAGCAAAAAATGAAATTAAGTCTTGTCAAAATAATTTATCTTCATTTTGTAGAGAAAAAATGAGGCATATGAAACAAAAGATTTGGGATGAAATAATGCAGGGGATTGATCATTTGTGTGACATGTTTCAATTGATAGATGCTATCAAACAACATCATAAGAAGCTCAACAAATATTTAATGGAGAACAAAAATGTGTTGGCATTAGAGATCAACAAATAAAATTCAACAAACAGTCTACAAAGCCAGTGAAAATGTTTTGAAATCAAAAGGGATTACTAATCAGCTTGCTACATTAATGACGTTGTCATCTGTCATTGAAAAGTGTTTGAGAATGTGTGAAATAGAGAAATATTTGCATTTGGTTGCAGACAAGATGAAGAAGGTGGATGAAAAGTTAAGGAGCTTCACAAAGCTTGGTTTACCAGAGGCTTTTGACACAAATGAGCAATTCGTTGGATGAAATGATTTCAAAAAGAAGATGGAGGATGCAAGGAAGATTGATTTGGACCAGTTTCCTCAGAACCTAGATGTGGTGACCTATTTGGATTCCATCAAACCATTGCTAACCCTGAATGCAAAATTGACTGAAGAATCCAAGATAGTATCCAATTTGAATCATGAATTGTTAACAAATCTTCAAGTCAAATAGCATCAATTAGAACAAATAACAATTCCAACACTTGAAGAGTGGAAATTGCTAGAAAAGGTGATGTTGCGATTTAATTTTTGATAGTATGGGTTTCCAAGTTCCAACTCAACTTTGTGCAAAGTTCTCTTTGAGAAATATTTTTCATTGCCAATGCCTCTATGTATTCCTTCATGTGATATAGTGATAATCAATTTAAAATCTCAAATTCAGACTTCAGTAATGTGTTGATGTTCAATTATTTGTATTATTTATTATATCATTTGAAGAAAAATTCTGGTAGTGGTTTCAACTTCTAGATACACTTGTTATTATGTTCATTATTGTTAATATGTTATTAAGCATTGAGTTGAGTGATAAATCGCTGAGTACATGTTCAAGTTTTACTTTTAACACAATTAAAATATGAACTATAAGGCGATTTTAATTCCAAGCATCCATAATCTTAGTGAAATTGCATTACAATTCACACATCAATACTCAATCTCCATGACTACTTAGCATATCCACTAAACATTTATATGAATTCATGTCATGGATTATCTATTATTGGAATTGGAATGATGGATTTTTGGTTAGTTTCATAGCTGTGGTTACTATCACTCAAAGTAGCGGTTTTGGTGCTTTTTCTAACCTTAGTTGCTAGCCCTCAGAGTTTTATAACCTTGTCACGGAGATCTAAATTTTCACAACTCCCTGATTCCCCGACATGGTTGATGGTTCACTTTGTTGAGTTGCAAGTCTTTCTTGGTCACCTTTTAGTCAGTGGGTCAGAGGTTTGGAAAACTTTGAAACTTCAGACTTTGGTTCTAAGGTTCCAAGTTTCATCAACCACGCAACATTATGGACTTATCCTGCCTTAAATTTTCAAAGGCATCGTCATCTGACACCTCATTGAATACTATGTATGAACTAATGTAAAATATAAAATACAATATAAAATATCACAATTTCATGGAATAGAACATAAAATATCATCAACTATAGTTTGACTTTGGAATATGATTCATGAAGTGCAATATAAAATAAAATATCATGAAGTGCAATGATTCACAATTTTATTGAATATAATATAAAATATCATCAACTATAGTATAGAACAATGGAATTTGATCCTGGGATCCATTAAGTGCAATATAAATATCTAAAAGCTACTAATTCTCTTGAATCTCTTCCATTTCCCAAACGGACGGGGGGTCCTCAAACTAACACTCATCATCAAATAAAGTAAAAGAGTCATCTTGAATTTGATTCCAAGTCTGATCTTCATTTTCTTCGGCCTGTGTCTCAAATTCAACATTCATTGTGTCATTTTTTTCAATGTCATATGTCTGAGTCCCATTGCCACTGCCACTGCCACCAGTACTAGCCTTTAGAATTGGAGTGTTGCACAACCCAGTCCCTCTTCTTTCACATGTGGACCTCCATATTGCGAGTTCCCTTTCGAAAGGAAATTTTTTGACATTATACGCAGTTCCTTTCATCCTCAAGAAATTTTCCAAATTCTTGTCTAGTTTGTTTCTTAACTTTGATTTCAAAAACCCCAATGTACTGAAAACTCTCTCATCCTCCACTGACCCCAATATCATTGTTTGATATAAATCAGCAAGTTTGAAATATTCTAATATCGAACCACACAATATTTCACTGTGACCTAAGTTTTTCCAAACCTTTTTTATTGATCCCAGTTCAAAGGCCTTGTCCTTGCCCATGGATTTATACTAGTCCTTCATAGCTATTGCAAAACTCCCACATTGTTTTCTAAGCTTAGCTTCATCTAAAATTCCTTCTATTTTCTACTCATTGTATGTTACAGTTTTCAAAAAAAATTCAATCAATATTTTTATCTGAGCATGAAAAAATGTGGGGTTATCTCAGTTTTCCCAAAATTGAGGATACACAGTACTCATGGCTTCAAGTATTTCATGTCGAGGGAATCTTTCATAAATCTTTGAGGAAAGAGATTTTACAATTTCCTTCAAATTATCACCAACAAATTTAACAATGCCTTGAAAATCTTCCTAGTTAACAGCTACTTCTCTACTAGAGTGCCTGGTTGTCTTACATTGGTACATTTGTATCTCATATCCATGTACAAAAATGCATAAGTTCCTGCTTGCATTAAACTGTAAATAATTATCAAGATCATTCAAATCAATAATCTTTTGCCACATGAAATAATTTGTGTCATCTTATGTTAGATCTAGATATAGATGATCGAGGGCCAAGCATGTATGTTTATGTAGATTGGAATATTCATTAATATACACAATTCTATCTTGGGCTTTCTTCACAAGCTCATTCATCACATCCAGCATGGGGAGAAGACTAGTTAGATTCAAGAGTGTCTCTATATCGCTTAACCTATGTAAGAGGTTAGGAGCTTTGTCTACTGTGTTGCAATGCTCATATATCACTCCAATCAAAGAT
Organism: Sequoia sempervirens; assembly: GCA_007258455.2. NCBI lineage: Eukaryota > Viridiplantae > Streptophyta > Pinopsida > Cupressales > Cupressaceae > Sequoia > Sequoia sempervirens. The sequence goes on from VDFB02377488.1 coordinate 119,513, forward strand.
TGATATTCTAAAAGAACTCGTTGCATTGGTCCATGTAGGGAGATCCATTTGGTATCGACATCCTTGAGAAGCTTGTTTCCTGGTGTTATTCCCTTAGGAAAATTTTGAAATTCTGTGAAACGTTTAGGACTTCGGCATAAGTATGTGTGGATCTCGTGAACTAGATTTTTGACTTTTGATATTGTAGGAAACTTGCTAACAATTTTGAATGCTAAATTCATTATGTGGGCCATGCAGTGAATGCCAAGCATGTATGGTGCAAAAGTAGTGTGTAACTTTGTGCAAACACCGGTCCTTTGACCTTGCATCACTGCAGCTCCATCAAGTCCTACACACACCAACTTTTTCACAATTGTCAATTCATCCATACCTACAATTTCATTCAAAGATTTTTTGACTAGTTCAAATATATTTTGCGATGTTGAATTGTTCTTCATTTTATGAACACAAAGAAGATGAGCTTGATGAACATGTTCTTGTACAGTATACAAATTCATATAGACCCAAAAATTATTGTCTACTGCAATAACTTCATCTAAAGATAATGCAATGAAATTTGACTCTTTTACTTTATCCTTTAAATCTTCCTTTTCCACTACAGCAAGATAGTTTTCCCAATCCCATCCAACGTGTACTAACCAATGTGAGTAGGGATAGTGAGGAACATTCAAATAAGATAATAAACCATAATATTCTAGGTAGTCTGTCATAGGACACCCTCTGGACAAAATATGAAAAACAACACTCATCTAAACAGTTTTTGACAAATTTTCTCCTTCCATTTCTTTTCCAAATTGAGCCTCAAGTGTACCTTTACATGCAGCAATGTTTGACATTATTTTTTGATGCTCTTCATAATTTGTGGCATACCTAACATGAAGACATTCTTCCTTTGATTTCCATTGTACGACTGATTCTTCCTTTCCGTCTATGATTTGTTTTTCATAAACTTTACTGATATGATTTTCTATAGTGTCAATCTTTAGCTGCAACGTCTTGGCTCTTCCACATTTCTAACTACAATTCTTACATTTGGCCAATGTTTCCTTTTCAAATATCGTTTGCATTGCCAATCCCCATTGGTACCATGAATGGGTATTTTGACAACCAACCAAGTTGAAGACTCCTTGCCATTTCCCACTCGCGCCCCCATTTTGGTTTATTTTTCATTTTCTTGCTACCAACATCATCATCCTCATCCAAGTCAATTATCTTATTCTGGCTAACCAGGCCCAAGGTATCACTTGGAACATCTTCTACATTATTGCTATCCTGATTTGATACATTTTGATTTAAATCAATGACAATCTCAACTTGACCTTCCGGTGGGGGTGAGGTATTGGGAATGCTTCCAATATTTGGTGGAACAATTGATGATGTAGGTCCATCCTAAACTAATGGATCAGAAGCTTTGGCAATTCCAAAGTAAGATTGTATGGTACATCTAAGTTTTTTGTGTTTTGATGGCCTCTCAGTCTCTTCACCACCCTGAGGAGTAGCAAGAGTCTCTTCACCACCCTAAGGAGCCTGAGGAGTGACATGAGTCTCTTCACCACCCTGAGGAGCCTAAGGAGTGGTAGGAGTCTCTTCACCACCCTGAGGAGAAGTAGGAGCCTTACCACCCTGAGGAGCAGAAGGAGTCTAAAAAGTGGTAGGAGTCTCTTCACTGCCTTGAGGAGTGGGAGGAGCCTTACCCTTGCTGCTTGAGTCACTCGACATATTGATCTTTGATTCGCTTGACATATTCATCTCACTTCGAATAAAAACTGGAAAAAATGTCTTCTTGTTTAAGGACAAAGAATAATAATATAGATCCCATTACCTACTCAATATCATCTTTAAGACTGAAGCAAGAATGGAAAAGAGATAAAGAAAACTTATTATTATAACTAATAACACTATGAAGAAATGATCACTCACCTTTAAGTCTACATTTTCAGCTTTGGCTGACTTTTGAATAAATGACACTTTCGACTGTATTTATTTATGTTCAAGGAATGGATTAATAATAAATCACATATCAAATTCAATACCATGGAATACAATATAATTTTTTTGGCTTTTCCTAAACTTAGTCACTAGTCCTCAAAGCTATATAACCTTATCATGGAGTTCTAAATTTTCATAACTTCGTGATTCCCCGACTTGGTTGATGGTCCACTTTGTTGAGTTGCAAGTCTTTCTTGGTCATCTTTCTACTCAGTGGGTCAAAGGTTTCGAAAACTTTGAAACTTCAAAGTTTTCTTCTAACTTCTAAGGTTCACTTTGTTGAAGCAAGAATGGAAAAGAGATAAAGAAAATTTATTATTATAACTAATAATACTATGAAGAAATGATCACTCACCTTTTAAGACTATGTTTTCAGCTTTTGCTGACTTGCAAATGGAGAAGTAGAACCTCAAAACTGAACAAAATGTGTAAGAATAAATGACACTTTCGATTGTATTTATATCAATCCATGATTCCATATTTGGGAAATTTCGCGGGGTTTTTAAATGGTATATTAAAAAAATTGGCGAATCTCACATGCTTATACAACGATACATTGTAATTTTCAAGATGAAATTTGTCCTCAAATGTAATTATTTTTTAATGTTATTGGTGAAATAAGTCCTCATGAGCAACTATTTATAATTTTTAATTGGAAAAATGGGTCTTCACAAGCAACTATTTGTAAATTTTAATTGGCAAAATGGGTCCTAATACAATGTTGTTTTAATAGTATTGGCGAATATGTAGGTGTTTTATAAATGCTTTTGGGATTCGAGGCGAAAACATTAGTCGGTCTAATTGAAACGCGTAGTTTGAAAATGGAAAATTTGTTGCTTAAATATGCCTCATAAAAAAACTCATTGGCGAATGGACATGCATTGGACCTATAGTTCGTAAAATTTGGGTGATTTGGACACTCTGTTGGGTGCGAGAAATTCACCAATTTCGACTTGGCTGATTCCTAGAATTCGCCAATTGGTGAAGATTCGCCATTAAAGTTTTCCCTGGTTTTGTTATCTGGAACTAGTTGGAAACCCACTCAGGATAGTCAATAGCTCTAATGAATCCAACATCCAACAAATTTTGAAGTTCAACCTTGACCAATAAGGCTACTTGATGATGCATCTTACAAAGTTTTTATTTTACTAGTTTCACATTGGGAAAAACTATCAAATGATGAACTACCAACTTAGGATCAAGGACTAACATGTTTGTGTAGGACCACATAAATTTTATGGTTATGTTTTTAAAGAATTTTGTGAATTTTTTACTCTTGTGATGATAAATATGTTACAAAATATGTGATATTAGGATTTTTATTTGTATCCAAGTTTGCCTCTTGTGACTCTTCTATTAAGATAAGGGATTTTTATTGATATTTAGGCATGATAGGAATATCATGTTGAAAATAAAGGTGAAGAAAGCTTGCAATATGAACTTAAATGAGTGAATGCAAATCTGAAATATGTAGATTAAAATTAGCCTTAGTGTGAAGAAAGAATGAGAGAGAGAGATAGAAAAATCATAACACGTTCAACAACAAATTTACGTGGAGAAACCCCAAAGGGAAAAAACTCCACCACCAAAAGAGAGGCAAGTATATTACTAATATTGTCAAATATTACATGCAGCAATAGACTTCTCTTATCATTCCCTGTAAATCCAACAACACCCTGTTACCCTGCAAAACTGAATTATGATAACTTAGCTCAAGGCCCCAATTTATAGAGATTTGTGAGGATGAAAACCACCATGGTTTCACCAAACAATAGGCAGAAATACTACCTAGAAAAACCCATGCCTCCCTCCTTGAAATGGTCAAAAAATACCAAAAATAGCCTCTTACAGATGCTCTTACAACTGTCATAAGGCATCTTTCCTGCATGGGCGCCTGGGGTCTAAAAATAGCATATTCTGTCATAGGGAATCTGTCATACTGTCATAGCATCTTATGACAACTTGTATGCATGCCATAGATGCTCTTACAACACCCTATTTTGACCCAACAACCTTATTTTAGAAGATTCCAAGGTGGGACGCCTAGCTATTTTGTCGTTTTCCAAAAATGACAAATGGTAACAGTAACATTGCATTTACATTGTCTCTTTCACCACTATTGGTCAAACAGTTTCACCTCTTATGGGTAAATGTACAAAACACTTTAGGAGAATAATAAATTAAAGGATTTACAAGGTTGATGACACCTAAATCCTAACATATCAAGGTTCCTGTTTTCTTATTCAGATAATGATGGAGCATGTTTTCCCTTAGAGGTTTCGTTATGATATTCAATTTTTTGTTGCAAGCGGGAGGTTTTGAAGTTTCACCAAAATATGCCTTCTCATCAAGATCAATGACAAAATTTGATTTATGATCTCCCATAGGTATGGTTTCTCTTAATCCCATAAATTCTATAATAGACTCATCATTTTGGAATGTATCTAGAACTGGAGGACCTTGTTGATCCCAATCTAAAAGCTAAGGATAAATAAGTGAAAGCTCTTTAGATTGTGATGATGGGTAAGTAAATGATATGGCATATAAGGTGCAAATGGAATTTTCTTGGAATAGATTTATGATATGCATGGAGTCTTGAAAGGTATCCTGATTAGGATTTTTAACAACAAGAGAAGCCTTAGCTCCTTTAGTTAGATTGAGTTTCAGTGTGAAGGGTGCCTTATTAGATGGATTATATCCAAGCTCTTCATTATGCATTCTTGTGATAGATATAGGCTCAATGATTCCTTGTTCGTTATGACCCAACCCTTTACATTGATAACCCATGTTTTTTATTATGCAAAGGCCTTAAGGATAATTTTACATGGGTAGAATAGGTACATGATATTCTTCATCCCTATATATCCATGTTGAGACATCTTCTGAACAATGTTTTCCTTTTCCAATTCACCCCAATGCAAGAATGTGGTAGAATTGGATTTGATAACCATAGTTGATATATCTTGCATAGGTTTAGGTGTACCATATTTCTTAGGTGAAAGAGGAAGTTGTCCCAAAAAGAAATATTGTTTCATGTTATATTCACCCAGCAAACTGACATAGACTTGAACCTTGATCTCAAGTGGAGAGGTGTGTGGATTGGAAGATAAGGATAAAGTGGATGGATCTATGTAAGATGATGAAGATGGAGCTTATTGATTTTTAGGCACTTGGGTGTGTTTATGATATTTTTCTTCCAAGGTTTTACAATACTCAAAAGGGCGAGGGTCCCTAGGAATAGTGATTTCAAAATCCTCATAGGGAAATTTTAGGCATTGATGATATGTAGAGGGAATGATTTGCAAGGTATATATCCATGGAAGGACAAGAAGGATTTTATATGGGAGATCAAGGTCGAAGACTTAAAAAATGATATCCAATATAGCATGGGCCAACTTGAATTGTAAATTATATTGTTCCTTTAGATTCACACTCAACATCATCACAAGCTTTTATGGTAATTTTATTGTGCGAATCAATGACACCTTCAGAGTATCCTGAATGTTTTACTAGTTGTAGGGTACAAATGTTTAAGTCTTCTCCACTATCAATCATAACTCTTTTTATTTTATGCCCATCAATGAAGAGCTCAAGGTACAAGCCCTCATTATGAGATGGATCATAGAGAGAAAGGTATTTTTCAATAAACACCAAGTGATGAGGGGCTGAAATATGTTCGAAAATGACTTGAAATTGAGCAATATGTATGTCTTTTTGGTATGGAAGACTCTTGAAGGGTATTTTCTAGGATTTCCTTATGTGCTTGGGATAGTTTTAGAAGCTCTAGAATAAATATTTGTGCCATGATTTTCTTTAGATAATCTAGGAGGTTATAATTGGATTTGCAAGATGACACATATTGATCCCCTTGAAGGTTCAATTTACCCCTACGCGTAGTTACTACACATTTGGGATTTTTTTAAAGGGGTTATGGTGGATATGTAAAGGAAAGATTCCCGTAGATGAGCTATGGTGTAATCGTAAGACACAATAGTATAATTGGATCCCTTACGATTACTATTTTTGTTTGAAGATTCCCTTTTTCCATGATCAAGGATAGGATTATTGAATATCTTGAAATCATCATTAGTGGAAGGTTGATTATCTACACTCATATCACCTTGATCTATATGGTCTTGAATAATATTTTTTAATTTATAGCAATCATAAGTTTTATGCCCTTTGATCCTATGATACAATATTCATTTTCTTTGTACCATGGAGGTTTAATGGTTGGCTCTTGATTTCTCTCTTCCGGTAAGGTGATAAGTTTCTCTTAGATCATTTTTTCAATGCAAATTCAAGGGATTCCCCCAAAGGAGTGAATTGCATTTTGGGAGCATTTATTTTCCTAGGTGGTCTTCTACCTCCTTGATTACTTTGAGGATTATTTGTTGCCAATTGTAGGGTAGGTTGAACATTTTGAATTGTTCTTGTTTTTGGTCCAAATTATTGGCTTGACTTTAGATGTTGAAGGGTTATCCTTGTTATCTTTAAAACAAATCACAAGACCCTTAGAAATGAGTGCTTTTTTAATGTTAATACCCCTTTCAATGAACTCTCAAAATGTATTACTACCTTGAATTTGACGGTGAAGGCCAATTAATGGTTTAGATTTTAAGTGAATATAGGGACAAGTTAGTTTTTAGGAATAAGATGTGGAAGTTTTCTTGCCAAATTTCTCCATCTTCAAAGAAAGAAATAAAGGTTTCTCCCTCCTTTTGTTTAGCACTATAAATGTTAGTCAAGGAAATCTCATGATCCATTTTGTATGAAAAGTGTTCAATGAATTTATCTACAAACCCATGAAAAGTATTGATCCCATGAGGTAAATGTGAAAACCACTCAATAGATCGACATCCTAGGATTCTAGAAAAGAGGCGCATTAGATATGCATCATTATAAGACACCTCAAGACAAGCTATGTAAAAATCCCTTATGTGTTTATGTGTTCTCTTGGATCACCTCTTCCTTTTTATTTGTCAAATTTAGGCATTTCAAAGTTTTAAGGGAAGGGGATCATGTTCAAAGACTTGTCAAAAAGATAAGGATGTGCCTCTTTCAATGTATAACCTTTCTTAGCAATAATGTTTCCTATTTTGTGTTTTCTATCTTTTGTTCTAGATCTTAAATTTTTGTTGTCAAATGATTTCAATGGAGGTGCACTTGTATGAATGTATTGTTGTTGATGTTGATGTTGTTGTTTGTATTGATTTAGAGGAGTGCAATTTTGTTGTTGATGTTGATTTTGAATTGGTGGAATAGGAATATTTTGCATGTTTAAGGTAGCCATGTTTAGATGAGATATAGCAAAGGTAGATGATTGTTGGGGGTGTAGATTGATCATGAAGCATCTCTTGATATGTTTTCCATTGAAATTTCGATGTGTTAGGTGCAGGTGGCAGTGAATATGTAAAAATAGCAACCACCTTGGCCGATGATGTTTGAATTGGATTGGGTTGACTTGTTTCTGGCCACATGTCGAGGTTAGTGAGATCTACATCCTTGATCAGATGGGAAAGATTTTTAGCACCTTTTAGAGATAACACTTGAAGGTAGTGATCAATATTTTTCTCAAATAACATTTCCTTAATTTTAATTGCTCTAGGGTCTTACTCAAATTCTAGAAGGTCATAGGATGTGCGCCCTTGACCATCCTCCGTATAGGGAACCCTTAAAGTATCATCATGAAGGAAGGGTGGATTTGAAGATGTTCCTTGCTCATTTTAACCCATGCTTGTTAGGAATTTTTATCCTTCTTAATGGGATTCCATGTTTTTCTTATATTGAGATCTTGTAATTGGAATATGCAATATAAGATCTTAGATAAAATAAGATTTTCTTTCAACAATTTTGATGTTTGTTGCTCAAAACCAAAATAGACCAAAGCTAAGTTGGATCTCCCAATGATGATAATGATATTGATTGGAAAAATGATAGACTCTTACATGGACTAGACCTGTGAGTCCAAGCCAGATGATAAAGATCAAGATTGGTAAAGTGTACTTGAACTAGACTTGTGAGTCCAAGGAAAATTGATAAAGAGTGGGGGTGTCCAACCCAAGAGTAGCTTTGAAGCTCTCAAGCTGGTATATCCACAAAAGATATGATAAAGATAAAAAGATAGGAGATCCAATATGAACTTCGATAAATTTTGACAATGATAAGACACGATACCAAAAAATTGTCCACTCCTCAAATAGTATCAAGGACAATAAGATAATACCTAGGAAAGATCTATTTAAGTTCTATTTTGTTGCTTTGACAAATTTTGGTTTTGATAAGGTTTTTGAAAATTTTAAGGACACTATTTACAACTTGAAGTGGCCTAGAATATGCTAAAAGGGCAATAGAATAGCCCATAAATGCTATAAGGAAAAGAACATGTACTACAAAATTGACCAAAAGCACTATAGGACAGCCCAAAATTGACTAGAAGCAGCTCACATTAACCAAAAGCACAACTTCAACAATTTGCCAATGTTTTCAGTTTCAGTTTTGGATTTTGATCAATCTTCTTCAACAAGAGATGCAATCAAAATCTAAAATGATTGAAAATGTATAACAAATGCAAGACCCAGTTTTGAAAGTTATGCAACAAAGGATTTTCCTTGTTTTCTTAATTAGTTTTGATTTTGATGTTTTTTTATGTTTGAATGCCTTTTTTATTATTTTAAACTTTTACAAATTTATACTAAATATAAAAACACTCAAATCAATGATACAAATAATAAAATTCTTAAGCTCGATTTCAGATGAATATCCCCACTTTTGTTTCAAGTGGAAGATGGGTGATATAAAAAATCAAGGACATAAGGCAAGTTTTAAGCTTCTAAGTTTGATTTTTCCCTAGTAGAGTTGCCAAAAATCTATTGGTTGACAGATTGGCCTTTTGAACAATTAACTTAAATTGTCTCCATTTTTCCCAAGAGAAAGACTAAATCGATCACCAATGGTTGGAGAGATCACCATTGCATTGGTGATCTTCCTATGAATTTTAAAAGGTACAACTCCCTTATAGGATATGCATTTGGATTTTTTAACTTAAAGAAAAGGGGTACGCTTTTAACCAAAAAGAAAGAAAGACAAACTAACACTAGCCCATAACCATGGAACATATGAGATTGAAATAAACTTCTAAACTACTAACTAAACTGAAAATAGATTTGCAAGCTACTAATATCATGACTCAAAAATCAGATTACTAATAGCTAGTTGACTTGACTCAAAGCAATTATGGTATCATCTGAAAATAAATAAATGAAAGACCAAATGAATACCACATCCACATAGAGAAGGAATATCCTAACACCTATCAAAGCTCACAGACTCTTCCATAAATGTTAAGCATTTCATTTAAATTTATAGCTCATAGACAATAAACACCTTCAGACAAAAACCAAAATTACAAAACATGATCCTTATTTAGATTGATTCTCACTCATGCATCATAGTGCAAAGGGGGTCAAAATTCGGATCTCTTTGATATCAGATTGAAGCATATTTAAAAATATCTGATTGTAATGGCCAGCCATTTCTTGAAAACTAATTCTTGAAGGAATGTAACCGCCATCTCAACAAATCAGTGTTTCATGGAGGTCAATTCTCTACTCGATGAAGACATCAACATTAATGACCAATTTTAGGATGGGTTATGATTACATCACTTCTCCCGATTGATTGAGACAAGAGAATATACCCAACTCTACAGACAGGCCCTGTGTCCTTCAACCCGTGTGAACTGCCCATATCCACTCAAACTCGAAATTAATGATGTGCCAACTGGGAGCATATTTGTAAGGATAGTTTAAATGCAAGAGATTTCCTGATGCCAAAACACACACTTCGTTAGATTCTCATCGCATCACTTAGCTAAGTTCATTAAATTTGAAGCCACTTGAGCGTCCTCGCTTCATTAATTGCATTCTCAAGCAACCTTAACTCATTTACTCCCTTTTTTCTATAAATTAGTTGCAGTTCTTTCATTCTCATAAAGGATAATCATGATTTCAAATATGTCAAGCACTGATAGTGACATAGTTTCTGAGGAGAGAGGTGACTTGCTCACTTTTGGGGAGTCGAGTGTAGCGTAGTGAGGAGACTGGTTATAGACCAATTGAGGGAGGTCTTCCTCATCCATAGTGATGTTGAGGAAGGAGTAATTCGAAAGATAATTGGCGAGCACCTCCTCTCCCAAGTGCATGTATGCAACTCAGCTTTATTGGAGCATTTCATTTACAACATTGTTCGCACCTCTAGGAAGTTTGAGTGGGGAATCTAAGCTACTGAGTGTCTGGTTAGACCAGTCTACCTACCTTGTGTCAAAGATGCCTTGGGAGCCTGTCCAAGTATTCATGTGTAGGTCTGGTAGGTGATGCAATCTGCATTGCTACTACTTTGAGGAATGAGTGGGCTAGACAGGCGATTTCCCTTCTCCGTGTTGTACTAGAGTGCAACATAATGGAGACTTTTGCCCATTATGTGGAATTCAATGAGAACCTCTTCTCCCCTACTCAGATAGAATGCCTCCGGGAGGTGATTGAGGGCATCAAGATTCTCATTTTCACTCTCTGTGCTTAGAAACCCATGTGCTGAAGTCCTAGATTTTGGCTTATATATATCTTTTTTTGGCTTTCAACTCAACTCCGCGTAATGTGGCAATTTGTGTTTCCAGTTTTGTATTTCCATGTATGCTATGAATTTTTTTGTTTTTAATCTATGTAATGTGTCTCAATGGTTGTGCATTTAAATATTGTCCCTCCAATGTACTTATCTCCATATCTCCAGTATTGTAACTTCTTCTGCAAAAAACAATTTGTAAGTAATCGAAATGCCCAAATGTTGAACTCCGAGTAGGGTTTCAAAAATAATTTTGGAATCCACATTAGTTTTGCAAATGAAACTATCACCCACTTTATCCATCACATGCACGACACACTTCAAAACTACTCCCTAGAGCCCCTTTTTTGTTAAAGCCTCTAGAAAAAACCCTTATGAGGAATACTTAAGTCTATTAAGAAAACTTGCTACATAAATGGATTAGCTTTCCCAACCTTGTCAAGAATCAACAAAGGTTTGGAAAGCTAATAAAAGTTTTGAAAGGGACTCGTTTTAGCTTAATCTTCCTCCTTTCATCGGCGAATTCCCAAATTATGAAAACCACTTTGGGACTCGATAACTATTCCAAACCTTAACAAGGGTTGACATAAGGACAACTTAGGCAAAAACAATTGGACCGTTAGGCAAGAGGGAAGTTGTGAAAACTGTACCAAAACCCAACAACTTTGAAAACTGAGACATGAATGCGACAACTCAATATGTTTAACTTACCCAAAGGAAGGGGACAAGTTTTTTTTGAATAGGGGCTACCAAAAAGGTGGTAACAAAACCTTAAAGGTGGTGTTGAAAACTGGAGGGCGTGTTGCGCCAGCAGCACTGATCACGTGAAAAAAGTTTACCAGTTTATAGGGGACGGATACCCGAACAATTCTGAAGTCTTCAAAAAAAAAAAAAAAGTCAATGTTAGATTTAATAAATAAATAATTAAAAATTAATTTCTGTTAATATATATAAAAAGAAATTGTATCAAAATAGATATATATTTGTATAATACATTGTAAAACATTAAAATATTAATAATATAAGTATGCTTTAATGTTCTTTTTACAATAATGACTTGATTTTACAATATTTGTACCTGCAGTCATTTTTCAACACATTATGATCTGAGTTGTAAAATACAGGACAAGTATCTCCCATCGTCACACCCACTTATATGATGAACCCAGTCATGATCTATTTGTTCTGGCAACACATGGACAACTACCATACACCCACAGAGTCGTTGCAGTGGAAACAAATAATATATACGCAACAGCTTATTTATTCAATGGTACAACCAAAAGGCACTAATTTTTCTTCCATGATAATCAAGAAGGTAAAGTTCTCAGAAACTAAGGCAGACAGATCAATCCCGAAAATGACAAAACTGGCATGGGGTTCAATCCTTTCCAAAGCCCATCATCACATGTACTATCAGCACAGAACACCTCCGTATCCCTTCTGCTACCCGTCCAAGCAATGGCACACTTACAGTATGCCTATTCATAAAAGGCTTCACATCCCACCTGCAACCATATAATTTCCAACAGTTTAGCACTCTCAAATACCATTCAAGCTAAAGGATTAAAAGGAACAAGATGACTACCGGTCTTCATGTTGAATGATCTTCCCATTTTCAACCTGCATGGAGATATTCGTCATCATCATCTTTTAATGGGTGCAATATTGTCATAATAATGGAAAAATATTGGGTTTCTTTTCCTTTATTTTTCAATTGTAAATGGAGGAATTCTGGAAGCTACAACTCAGTTTCCTCAATCATCAGTAACCATTTAAATTTTGTAGTATACTATTCAAACCTGAAGCACAATCAAAGTTGTCATATTAATGGTTTTCCCCAGGAATTTGTAGATTTGCTTGTTGTCAATAAGTATCTGCAAACACACAATTTCATAACTTGTACATAGTAGATATCATCGACTTCTGAAGAGAAAACTAAAAGGAGATGTAAATAAGGAAATACTTATTCTGTTTAGTATTCTGTATATTTCCCGTTGCGGAAGAATTTCTAACAGTGCTCAGCAAATTTTCTAAGAAAATTACCTCTCCACAGCCAGGGGAAGTTTCATTTTCTTTCACGCTGTATTCAACAATTTTTCCCTCGCTTACAATCTGCAAGGTTACATTCATTGCATTACAAATCCACACTCAAGAACTTCTAATTGCATTTTATTGTCAAGGCTTTATGGTGCCAGAGTTTACTTCTTGAAACAAGGAATTGATTTCCTAAATATAGTGGACAAATCATATTATTATAAGAATAAAGGATAACATCTACTAGACAGATTAAACTTCAATTTATCTCATTGGTAATTGCTTGAACATAGCTAATGAATGCCAAGAACAGGAGGATTGATATAATATGATTGTGTTATATGCATCCCTTTATTTTAATCGTGATCAGAGCACTGTGCTCTCTCAAGATATCTGTCAACGTTCCTTTTCTTTTTTCTTATTTAAATTCTTTTATTGTAATATCGGGGTTCTATTAAGGTCTCCATCCCTGCACATATCTACTATATAGAGATCTGAAGACCTATTCAAAATCCATGCAAGGGTTACAGGCACAGAAAAAGGAAGATATATATATATATAACCAAAATAACACACCTCACCGAGATACCCCGGCATCACCAATGACAGACCGCCAATGATCAAAAGTTATATTGGGTATGCGATTACCCAACACCGGTACTAATGAGACCCCGCTAGCTGATGCCGAGACAGACTCCTCCACTCCAGACAGACGAATATCTAAAATTAATTCTGCGGTCCCGAGTCAATGTTCCTTTTCTTAAACTACCTGTTCTTGTAGAAATTCATTCTCTCTATCAGGTTTCCCTACAAAACCTTGTTAACCTGCAAAAGGCATCCAAATCCTCATTTTGCATAAGAAAATTACCATTGATTTGGTATATAACAGGTATACTAGGCAAACTTTATGTCAGACCCTGAAATGTGTCATCTGAGTTCTTCACGCAGGAGATTTGAAAGGCTTGATAGGAAGCCCTAATGGCTGGGGATGGTTGTGGAAGTACGGGTTCAAGGATAAATGTGCACTATGAGTTAGACTAGTTCACTCTCAATACGCTCACTATTTTCCTCATTTAGGTCTTCGACTAGGGTGAACACCATTCTGTGGCCTAAATTAACTAGTTTGTGCTGGTGTTCGCTAAACTGCTGACAACATTTAAAAACTGTTTCCATTCTTTTGGTGAGATGCAGGGCTTGAGCTCTGAACATGTCCAAACTTGGCGTCATTTTGTGATTAAGGAGGTGATTTGCTATCAAGACAACATTCAACATAAGCATCTCCGCAGAAGAGAATTGCATTTTTGAAGCTTTTATGAAATTTTGGTTGCTTCTCATAGATCTCAGTAATAAAATTATACATGATTTGGAGACATACATTTTCCCTGTTTAGTGAATGGTTGAAAAATTGCAACCCCAGCTATTCGGTGAAATGATGTTTGCTATCACAACCGTCAGATTCATATGGAAAATGAAAGAGAATCCATTGGGAAACACATTATAATTATACACTTCAACAATGGTAATTTGACCCTTCAGCTTCCTATGGAATATGAAAGGTGATCGGTAGGTGAACGAATAATGTTTGAAAAATAGTTGTTCTTTAAAACAATGATGTATACTTTTGGTAAATGAATGTTGAAGCTTAATTAATTTGTATTTCTTGTTTTTATGCTTTGTTTCACTGTTTTATTCCATTTCATTTCCTTGACAAACAGTGCCCTTGGCAACATTTTGTTTCCTTTTTTTTTTCAGAGATTATAAAGAATAGCTTTGTTAAACATTGTTCCAGATTTCCGGAACTTTATGAGAGGCAGATGTTTAATCTTTTGAAAATGAGAATGGAAAATTTCTTTATTTTTCTCATATTGGTGGATAAAATTAACCTGAAAGTTTTGGCATCATTCTCGTGGAGGCTTGTTTAGATCGTCAGTTCAATGGTTGTAAGGCTTCACATTCATTGGTGGAATGGCTAAAGCAAATTCTACAACTAAGAAAATTTGATGATAAGCATGAGTTAGAATCGTGGTTTACTTTAAAATTTGGTTCATAATTGTCTTTGGGATTGGGAGAGCTGTTATTAAGGAGGATGTCAGGGTAATTCCACCTTGGTTTTATGATATTATTTATTATGGCTCCTCTTTTAGGAGATAGTGGAGGTAAGTTCACTGTAAGTTCTGGAGAGTAAATGCCACCGTCTCGTCAGTCTTCTAAGTGGTGTTTAGGATGTTATAATTAATAGTTAAGAAACTTGATTTATTGTGGTGTAGGCATAGAATGTCCAAGCATGCTGAATGTCCCTATATGTTATTAGCGATAGGCATTAAATAGAAGGCTTCCCACCAGTCATATCATTCTTTGTAGATTCTATATCATGTGTGAATGGCCTACTGAATGTGTGGGTTGGATTCTCTATCAATCACGGGACTTCACACATGACTTTCACATGAACCAGAATGGAGATACCATTTTTCAAAAAGCATGTTACAGGACTATTAGGAAGTGTGGAAACACAGACACATAGCCATAATTTGTACAAAATGTACAAAATTAAATAGGAAACACAGCTGATAATTGATAATTTAATGTCAATAGTTAAATGTAAAAGATAAATCCATTTAACTGCACATGGAAAATCCTTATAAAATACAATAATAGTTTTCATCAAGAACATCAACATCTTCAGCTGGTTCATTAGAATCACAAGTAGCACCGGTGCTGCTCCCACCAGTTGCAGTATGTAGTCATTTTAAGGGTTAGTTAGGGTCTTTTTTCTTGGCTTTTTTCATTAAAATTTGAATTTTATTGTGTCAGGTGTGTTCTCCTTAGGTTTGCCCAGGGCTGGAACTGGACTGGGATCTATACCTGGTCCAGGTTTGGCCAGGGTTCTGGCAGAACCATATATATATCATTAAAAAATTGCAGACATCATGAATCAGTAGGGAAATAAGATTGAGCATTCAATACAAAGTTCACCTATCCTTGCTGCATAATCGACCTAAAACTAAAAGTATCCCCATAGATAAAAAAAATTTAAGCCGCAATGAAGGTTACATCATGTTTACTGAAAGAAATATGGCATTGCCACTTCAACTTGGTACAGTTGAGATATTTCTTAGTATGAAACATGCTATTTATCAAGTATATGTTGATTTGTCATCAAGAAAGCAATAGATGATGTTCAAATAATTTTTTTGTTCTAAAAATCTAATTTACAGAACTTAACAAAGCAAGGATTGTAATGTGAAAAGGATGAAAATTGTAACTATGGGGATGATCAGGTGGAACCTTTGGAACAGAATAGAAGACTGACTTGATCTCCTTTAGTCTGCAAAACCAGCATATACTTGAAATATCAAAATACAATACAGAGGATTCATACCTGATCTCAAAATTTAAATTCAGAGCTTATGCTCAACAATTCATTCGAATGGAAAAGAGATTTACCCATAGGCACGCATATAGAAATCTTCAAAGGTTGCATTAGGATGATATATTTCAAAGTCACTTGCTGTTGCTGCGCAACAATATCTGTCATCCAGGAATAGGCAATGCAAAAAATTCACTAAAGTAATATTTCTATATTTTGGCATTTTCTTAGAAAGCCCTGATGATAAAAATATAGAAAAGAAATTTGCACTGTACAACACAATTAACTATCTTTCAGGATTCAGATATCTATTACATCATACTATGTGAGAATTTCAGTATTTTTTTCCTACATGATGAGAAATTAAAAGTGCAAATTAAACTCAGCATGCAAATAGTTTATTTTAAGTACTGATTTAAGTCAACCTGAGTTCTTATGCTTGTCCAATTTAGAGGCTTCAGTCTATAGCTTAATAATAATGTGAACAAGTCTATTACTGCTACAAGTAAAATAGTCGTAACTGTGTCATAAATATATCGTGATACACTGGAAATCTAGCAAATTAATCTTTTTGGCAAGAACATGCAAGGACAACGATTTGCCACATTCACATGCAATATTCTACACCATAGTTCCTTCCAAATTGATTTATCAGAACCAGCCAAGTGGTCAAGCAATTTATCGTTTAAGGCAGTTGGAGGAACACATTTTAACATTGAATACAATGCTTTTAAAAGAACTATTTTTTAGGCAGCTTGTCTTGTACCTGTGAACCTCAAATGCAGGATGGAGTCCTATCCTACCGGGTAATCACTGGTGCTACTAAAGGAGAGTTGTGAAATGAACTTGCTGTCCCATATAACAATAGAAGCTGATCTGAACCAGCTTGGTTAAACTGGATGTTTAATTCGGCAAAAGGATTTTTATATGGTTTATTACTGAAATCAATTATTTAAGTGCAAATATTAAGTACTTAATTTCTGCATACTTTTCATAGAGTTGTCCAATTACAAACTTAGTGATGGAAATAAAAAAATAAATGTGTAACATGGGAAAGAGAAACATGCAAGCACATAAGATCAGGGAAACCTGGGGACGCGTCCCCTGCCTAAAATGACCCGTCCCTGTCACCGGGACGTCCCAAGAACAGGGGGACGGCTGGGGGACTGTCCCCTGGCATTCCCCTTTTTTACAAAAACCCAGGAAACATGCCGGAAATGGGGGGATGGGAAGGAGGAAAAAGAGGGATGGCCTGTACCCTGCGTTTTAAAACATTTTAAAAAAAGACAAAGCCCTCATTTTGTGGCTTGTGTGGGTACCACCCTTATATGCTACCCTCATGAGAAAAAACACTCCTGATTTCACTTCATTTGTGCATTTGTTTGTGAAGGCAAGAAAGAGCAACTAAGGGTTTGTAAAGGCAGCCATTGAAAGAGGAAGAACAGCAGGTTAAAGGAGTACAAGTTGAAGCATGAGCATTTGGGGCTGCAAATACATCAAAGAGGTACGTATGTTCCTTCCTTCTTTTTCTTCAATTTTTTTGCAAAGTTTCAAGTATAAATGTCTGATTTTTATTTTTATTTTTTTAATTTTTCAGTTTAAACTTGCATTTAAAATTAAAAAAACATGAGCAGCAGTGGGAGTGGGAGTGAAAGTGGAAATGAAGTGCAAAATAGAAGAGAAAGTGGCAAGCGTGTTAGTGGAGAGCAACCAAACTCATTTAAATTCCCTTTAACAATCATGGAACCATATGCAAAGGGCCCTTTAAACAAACAAAATAAAAACTTTCCTTCAATATGTTACACCCATGGACCAAAGAAATTTTTTTTTAGGGAGGAGTAGGGTGTGGAATTGCCATGTTTGTCATAAAGATTTTAGGGGCAGCTACACAGGGTAAGGTCTCATTTTTTGGGTGAGGTGGGTTGTGGAGTTAGAATGTGTCTTGAGTTAAAAGACCATGAAACAATAGAGTGCCAAAGATTGCAAATGGAGGTGGATGGGGTTCAAGGTGGGTCATCTTCTTTTCCAAGTGTGCAATCAACTATGCCTATGCCTTCCACGGTTGGTAGTAGTGAAGTTTCCATAAGAGGAAAGAGGAAGGTGAGTGGTAGTGGTAAGGGAGCTTCAGTTGAGTCTATGTTTAATAACCAAGCACGAGAAGCTAGAATCTTCCATTGCCAAATTATTTTTTGCCCATGCCATCCCATTTCATGTGGCACATTCCTCTTATTTCAAACAAATGGTTAAAGATATAGCCAATATTGGTCCTTCATTCATACCCCCTGGAGATCATAAGCTACGCACAACCCTCCTAGACAAAGAGTACTCCAAAGTTAATGTGTTAATGGAGGATATGAGGCGAATGTGGATGAGGACAAGTTGCTCTATAGTGATGGATGGGTGGACTAATGTTAGACATCGGCCACTCATCAATATCATAGTCACATGCCCTGCTGGTTCTTATTTTCTTAGAGGCATAGATTGTTTGAGGAAACGTAAGGATGCAAACTTCCAGTATTCCATTTGAGAGATGCCATAGAGGAGGTTGGGGCTAATAATGTGGTGCAGGTGATCACCAATTCAGCATGTGTGCACAAATCAGTTGGTTTGATGATGGAGGGAACTTATAGGCACATCTTTTGGACCCCGTGTTGTGTTCATGCATTGAACAATGCATTGAAAGAAATAGGGAAGTTGGATTGGATGAAGCAAGTGGTGGCAGAAACTAGAGAGATTCTAGAGAGATTCAAATGTTCATTTGCAATCACCACACCTCACTTGCTCTCTTCAGGTCATTTTCAAAGAAGGAGTTTCTCAAACCTGTTGAGACAAGGTATGCCACTTCATTTTGTTTCACTTTCAAATTTTGAAATTTCAAACATTTCAATTTGTATTCTAAATTTGATTTTGTTTTAATGAATATAGATATGCCACATACTTCATCTTGTCAGAGAGGATGCTTGAGGTGCATGAGCCTCTACAATTGATGATGGTGAATTCAAAGTGGACTAGATGGCCCAATTCAAGTTCTACTCAAGGAAAATCCATCAAACAAAAGATCCTTGATGACAATTGGTGGTCCCATGTGAGGTAAGACATTGCTGGTTTTATTATTAAATTGCTGATTTTATTAAAAATCAAATATTAGATTGTTGATTTTCATATTAAATTGTTGATTTTAATATTTTAATTTTATTGTCCAATGTTCCAACTTATGAAGTTTCTAACATATCAATTAACTTATCAATTAATTCTTTTGAATTTTTTGTTTGCATTTTGCAGATATTTTTGCTCCTTCATCTTGCCTATTGTAGATGTCATCCGATATGCTGATACAAACTCTCCTAGTCTTTGAGAGATATATGAGACATTTGACAGTGTGCTTGGGAAGATCAAACAAACAATTTTGGAAAAGGATCCCACTTTAGGTTTATATGAGCAACACATTAGGCCCATTGTGATAGGGAGGTGGAACACGGTGATCACCCCGATTCATATGGCTGTCTTTGCTTTAAATCCCAAATGGTATGCACCAAGGGATGGTAGAGTGCCTCCAAGTGATGACCCAGAGGTTTTAGATGGGTTCACACAGGAAATTGATAAGATGTATTCAGAAGAGCAAGCTTCAACACTTCGCACACAAATCCTTGACTTTGCAAATCTTTGTGGCCCAAATTTGAGTAAACCACAGGCGAGGTTGGATAGAGCTATATTAGCTCAAATAGACCCTATTGGATGGTGGACATGGCATGGGAGGGATACACCACAATTGAAGACACTTGCTACTTGCCTTCTTGCACAAGTTGTTAGTTCCTCTATTGTAGAGAGGAATTGGTCCACATATAGCTTTATCCACCCCCTCAAGAGGAATAGACTTACCTCTAGACGAGTGGAGAAGCTAGTGGCTATGCATAGTGCTCTTCGGCTTCAAGATTGTCGAACTCCAAAGTATCGATAGATTCCAACTCTACGGTGGGATATTGATCTCAAAGATGTGGCCCAAGTTGATGAGGAGGAGACACCAGAGGGACTAGTTGGGATTATGTTGGTTGAGGCTGAGGTGGACCGTCACAGTGGCAGTGACTCAAAGGATAACTCTAATTTTGATGCGGTTATGGGAGATGCACATTAGGGGCAACAATGCTCTTTGTTTTTTGTATTTTGATTTTCTTATCATGATTCATAAACTTTAAAACTATATGGAAGCAATGTAGCCTTTGGGCATTTTGATATAAGTTTATAAATTATAACTTGGAGGTTGTTTCATGATTCATGTATGTTAATTTTGAATTTTGAATGCGTATTGAGTATTGACAAATAATGTTGAACAAAAATGTTTTATGCTAGGGTTCTGTAATGTATATTATGCATGCCTTATCCATGTTTTAATATGAATATTTAAAATTTCCCTATATTTTATATAGCCGTCCCCCCACCGTCCCCAAATTTGGCCTCAAAATCTGGAAACTTGGGGACTCATCCTGCTATCCCCTACCATCCCCGTCCTAGAAACTTGGGGTAACACTGCACAAGATTTATCTTGGAGAAATCTAGCACTGGTGAAAACTTAAATAAGTGGGATTAACACTTTTCTTCAACTTGCTGCAATAATCTCAACTCTAGATGATCACAGATTTAAGTTTTTAACTTACAAGCATGTTATTGTTTTGAGACAAAGTTCTAGGTAAAATCCAGTCAATAGGAAGTTGAAGTGTTTTGTCTTCTTTATGTTGGATTTGATTTGTTTTATTAGTCACAGTGACTAATTTGGCAATGGGGAAATGTATAATTTGTTGGTTAGTCCATAAGTGAACATGCAACATATCATTGAGCATTAGTGACAGGTTCAGCCATGGGAGAAAGTTTAGATGACAGATTTGGTCCTGTCCAAATGTGTCATTTATATAACAGCTGACCTGCAGAGACCCAACAACAAATCCTGCAGGGTCCTTATACCTTATTATAATCACTCTGCAACAGTTTTTGTGCCTTTGTCATCAAATTTCAGCCTTTGCTACTGTTTTCAAGATTTTTTGTACTCAGTTTTGATCATGGTTTTGAGCCTTGGCGAGGACTTATGAATCCAAGTCCAAATTGATCTTGGCTAGTCTGCAGCTGAGACTTGCAGAGAGAAAGGGATAACCTGGATTATGGGCACTTACACTAGAGAAAATGGACAGTAATTTGTGCCCCCATTTGATTCTGAACTAAACCTGTGAGCCCCTTGGGATGTCAGACTCGGCTGAGTCTCAAGAAAATAGAAAATGAACTTGAAATTAAAAGAAAAAAAACATTAAAAACATTTCTTTAATTTATTATATATATTTTTTAATTGCTGAGTTTTGGCTGAGACTTTCCACCTAGTCCAAGTCTCAGCCCAAGACAAAAAACACCTTCCCAACTTTTTGCCAAGTCCTAGTCTCAACACTATGATTCTGATTTTGGCATTTAAGAAATCAAGTCTTGTTTTCTGAGAGTGGTACAACATACAGGAAGTGTTTTATAGATTAGAACTGGTCCATTTTAAACCAGAAGTTGTTTTGGTACACTAAAGTAAATACTGACAACCCGAGAAACCTACACTTTAAACCCTATAGAAAGAATTACAAAAAGAAAAATTAAAGATGGGTTGAAAATTGAGTTATAAATGATCTATAGTTATCAACAATAAACAAATCAATTATGAATGATGCACAACTATGAGATTCTGGGAAGTTCCAAGCCATGTGCATCATCTCACTAGTCAAATTCAAGAGATGCAAAGGAACAACTGCTACTGTCCATGAAAAAATGAGTAATTTGAGCTGATTTACTGTTCCAAGTTAACATTTTACTACTTCAGTCATCATATATGAGGACAAACATTAGTGCCTTATATTAGATACATAATTGTGTCACGGTTTTGAAATGATTAATTGCGAGGTGCAGTATAGGTTCATAAGATCATCCCATCATCAAAATTCAGTATTTGTAGTGCTTTTTAAGAGTTGGTGCCACAAAGAGATCATTATTGCCGAAATAAATAATGATCTTTTATTGTTTTTGGCATAGAAGCAGATATTTGGATCTAAGATGCTAGACCAATTTTTTGTTAAAAATTTCCAATTTTTGGAAATTCTTGTTGGCTGCTATTTTGATTGAGATTATGTGATATATTTGGCAATATTATATGATATTTTTGGCAACAAAACAGACTGGTTTTTAGGGTTTCCTAAGCACTGAATGTTTTTGATATCTTTAGGATCGCCTAGGTATTTGATGAAGAGCAGCTGAATCAAATTAGGCATGAACAGAATGTTGGAGCTTCAATATCAGGAACAATATTGTATTCCTATAAAAGATTGCTTTGTGCTCTTTGTAAACTTTGCATTTTTTGTCATGGTGATTTAAGGGCACCTCTGTTTATTCAATGCTTTGTCAAAGTTCATGATTGGGAGCAGAAAGATATCTCTGTTTGGGAGGACATATGTTCATAGTTCCTTTGATTCCATTAAAACGTTTGAGTTTAGATTCTGATATACTGAGTGGAAATAAGAATGTGTGAGCTATATCAGTACCCCTTCACATCTCTTGGGAAAGATGTATGATGGTGGTAATATAGAATGTTCTGAGCACTATAGAAACCAGATATCTATGGTAAGCAATTGTTTAGGATATAGAGACATGGTATGTTTGGTCTTCAAGAGAAACACGGTGCCTTCTTATTTATCCTATCTACAATTTATAACATCAAACCATAGCATAAGGATTGAGTAAACATCAACAGAGGCCTTTGCACTGATTTTAGATCAGATTGGGAGGATGAAGGCTCTTGTATTGTATTACTTAGCAGTGAATAGTGGCATAACTCAGTGCATGACTAAACTAAGTGATTGTAAGCAATCTGATTTACTCAATCCTGATGATGGATCATGGAGTGTGATCCGAAACGTTGATGCGAAAATTTTAAACACAATCAAAATCTGATTTATATTGCATATGATCAAACTAAGATAATCTTATCTTTTACCTTGTTCATATAAAAAACCTTGATGATCTAGCATCACTTTATTATACTCAACCCATCGTAAAAACATCAGGAACTGCAGCCCCATTGTTGATCATATCATCATGCTTCGTAGCAGCTAGCTTCATTGGCTCCACCTGCTTTGTATTTCTTTGTAGTTTGTTACTTTGTAGCTTGACATTTGTAGTCTGTAGTGTGTAATTGATTTTGAGGGTTTGAACTTTGAAGTCAAACTGGTAATGCACTATGCAGCATGCACTTTAATCAGGAAAATCCATATTTCAATATTCATGGAGAACACTGGGCAATTAGAGTGGCTTTAAATGTAGAAAACATAAGTATTTCTTTTTTCTTTTCTTTTTTTAATTTCTGTGTTTTTTGTGGTTCCCAACCAATATATTCCTGGTTTTTTCCAAATAATATGCCAAGAAATTTAAAATATCTTTATCTTTACTTGGCAAGATATTCTTGAGAAAGATACTTGCTTCTATGGTTTTAATAAACTTTGGACACTTGCTTCATCCATTTATTCAATGGCACTGCTGTTTGAATGGAAAATCCTTTTCTTCTTGCACTTTACAAACATCAACTGTCCATTTGTTTTTTCTCTTTGGTACCAAAAGGAGAAACGAGGTTTTCATTAGTCATAGACATTTTATGATATTTTATCAGTTTTAAAATAGCAGTCCTCTATAGCCATCTCAATGAACCAAGAAGCTGGTTTGTGTGGAAAGAAAAATCTTTGTTTCTTAACAAGTGATGCAGTTGATGACCATAAAACATCTCTAGCAGGTGACGTGTATCAAATGTGGTGGGTGGTATTATACACAAAACCAAAAGTACTACTCCATACCCATCCGATGCTTCAATAACATGCATCAAATCCTTTGCATATACTAAATAATGATTTCATATGCCACGATAGGGCATGATCTTCTATTGTTTCCATAAATTTGGGACAGTTTCCTTCATCAGTAATATCAGATCATGCTGTTGTTCAAGCTCAGAAACATTCTTCATTCATGCACTTCACCACCATCAATTGTGTTATTTTTAAGGAACTTTAGGACCAAAGGTAGACAATTTTTTATATCAATAATGGACATTTTATAATATTTTATTAATTTTAGCCTTTAAGGATAGTAATCCTGCATAGGCATTACAATTTACAAGTATCCAAGCAGCTGGTTTGTGTAGAGAGAACATCTTTGTGTCATTGCAAACAATGAAGTTGAGCACCACAAAACATCTATAACAGTTGGCATCTTGATCAAATGTAGCAGTTGCTGTTATTCCCAACGCCAAAAGTACTATTTCATTGCCCACATGATATCTCAATAACTTGCATCAAATCCCTGTAGATGCGGACTAATAATTTAATTTCTTTCATTAAGTGATATACATGATGCCAGAATAGTCTCAAAGATTACTGAAGCAATTTTCCCTGCTGTGTAAAAATGACCAAGTACAGTACTTGTGTGTGGCCAAGTCAAGTTTGTTCTCTACATAAATTTCAGGCAAACCTGTTTTGTCAACAGAGTTCACAACCATAACAATTTTGTTATCTCATCATCGTCAAATTTTCCCTACCAAGAAGCTTCAAAAAGACTGTCACAGATGCAAGCCTACCCTACCACAAGGTTCACTTAAGCAGGTGATAATGCCTTATCACTGAAATATAAATTATAGCCTACTCCTTTTCCTTAAAAGTCAAAACATGAGTGCATAACAAGATAAATCATTTCATATGCCATCATAACAATAGCTGGTTGTATGCCATCACGACAATATTGTTAAAAAAAAAAATTAAGTTCCCTATGTGATCCGAGATCTCTCCCTTCTAAAGACCCCTTAAATATGGTCAAATGCAGTTGTCTCTCTTTCCAGACATCCATTCAATGGAAATAATGGAAGAAGATGTAATAGAAAAGGCTAACTTCAACATTTAGAGCTGCAAGTAGACATGGCAATCATTGAAAATTTGTGAGTATGTATCAATTATGTTTTGGGGCCATCATTCTCTGCTGAGGTATCTTTTACCTTTTATGGCATAGACATATAGAGCTGAAGATAGCCATGACAATGATTATAAACATGTATTTCCAAACACTGATTTGGGAAATGACAGTAGCTATATTATGTATGTTAGTTTTATGATCAGATGTAATGCATAGAAAATTAATTCAAAAATCAGACACAAAACACAGCAGATACCCTGGGAAAACCCTCCACTTGGGGGAGAAAAACCGAGCAACAATATATCACTTATATATTGAATCTCAACAACAATTATCTCCTTACAAGAAGCCAATATGAAGGCCTAAATATAAGCACCAAAGAGTGATGCAACACAGAAACACAATGAAGTAATTCGCTGATAAAATCTCAGCCTTCTGCTATGTCGATCTGCCTTTGATGAAGAACTCGCACTTGTTGAAGAATGAAAATAAGTCGATGCTCAAACAAAGAGACATCACCAAGTATACATACAATGTGATGGAGAAAGACATTCCCTTTCAAAAACACAAGTCGGCCCAGCATAGAAGGATGTGCCCCTCCAATAAAATCGCGACCATGCAAGAGGTCGGCCTCATTAGTAATTCGTGCCTCTTCATTAAATCGTGCCATTACATTAATTAAATATAACCAATGATTGTGTCTCTTCAATAAATCGATGTCACATAAATTAAATAGCCCTAGGCTATTATTTAATTTATCATCATGAAGTAAGGAGATCGGCTGGAAGTGAAGACCAATGCTGCATAACATCAACACTTCCTCTCAGCTAGGGAGAACACTTCCAGTTGCACAAGAGATATCACCTCATCGTGATGTCTACCACAATGGCTACACCCATATGTGGAAAAGAAGGATATCACCTCATTGTGATATCAACCATCATGGCTACACCCATGTATGGTATGTACAAGTGTTCATCACTTAACGTGATGTTGTCACCTCATCGTGACTTTCACCATGGCTCTCCCAAAGGGTGAAAACACAAGTACAAGAAATCATCACGGACTCTCTCACATGATGCTATCATGGAGTCACACACATGACATCCACCATGGCTCTCCCAAAGGGTGGAAACAAGGGCCTTCACCTCAAATCTCAAAGAGAAATGCATTAACAAGGGCTTGCACCTCAAATCTCTCTCAAAGAGAAATGCATTAAAGAGGATCACTGATACTGAGACTCCTTCTCAGCTAGGGCTTGATTCTCCACCATACCAAGCTTTTCTCGAAAGTACACAAACTTTATCTTGGAGAGAGGCTTGGTGAGAATGCCAGTCATCTACTCATCAGTGCTGATATACCTCAACTGTATAGCTTTCCTCAATACCATATCTTTGATATAATGGTATTTGATATCAACATGCTTGGTTCTATCATGAAACACAGGATTGACAGAAAGCTTCACACAGTTCTGGTTATCACAATGAATGATAGTAGGCTCCATTGATTGTCCAAACAATCCTGCAAGGAGCTTTTGAAGCCATACTGCTTCTCGAGCTGCCACACAAGCTGCAATATACTCTAACTTTGTTGTACTCAAATGCTATAGATGACTGCTTCCTGTTGCACTAGGCTATCATAGTAGACCCCAAACTGAAGCAACATCCAGAGGTGCTCTTCCAATCAGTTCCCAATCAGAATCAGTTTAACCATGCAACTTCAAATCCACACTTGAAGAATATCTCAACCCATATCCAACTGTGCCATGCAAGTATCTTAGGATATGTTTTGCTACAACAAGATGTATCTGCCTTGGTTCACACATGAGCACTCACTGCATAGCAGATATCCGTTCTAGTGTTGACTAGATACACCAATGATCCAATCAACTGCTTGTACATCGTGGGATCCACTAGATCTGAACTAGCTGCAGCCTCCTTCAACTTATGTAAGTTGGTATCCATAAGCGTAGACATAGATTTGCAATCCATCATACCAAACCTCTTCAAAACATCAACAGTATACTTCCCTTGACTTAGAATCATCTCATCTGGCTTCTGCCAAACTTCTAAGCCAAGGAAGTAATGCATGAGACCAAGATCCTTCATTTCAAATTCAGAAGCTAACTCCTTCTTGCATTTGAAAATGAGGTGTTCTTCTCTAGTAAGAATTAGATCATCAACTTACAAAACCAAAATCAATGCTTCACCATCAATTACCTTGAAATACAAGTTAGAATCAGCATTGTTCTTGGAGAAGCCCAAACTTGACAGGTAATGATCAATCCTTTCGTACCAAGCACGAGAAGCCTGCTTAAGACCATACAAGGCCTTCTTCAGCCTGCAAACATGAGACTCCTTCCCATGTACCTCAAAACCATCAGGTTGTTGAATATAAACTTCTTCCTTGATTACCCCATTCAGAAAAGTTGTCTTCACATCCATCTGATGAATCTTCCATCCTCTGGATGCAGCAATGGCAATGATGGTTCTAACAGAAGTATAGCGAGCAACTGGAGCAAATGTTTCTTCATAGTCAACTCCCTCTTTTTGTGAAAACCCTCTAGCCACGAATCTTGCCTTGTACTTCTCAATGCTCCCATTAGCCGCATGCTTGATCTTGAAGAGCCATTTAGAAGATACCATAGATTTGCCTTCGAGTCTAGGAATGATGTCCCAAACATCATTCTTGAGAATGGACTGATACTCTTCTAACATAGCATCTCTCCAAACTTGTTGACTAGAAGCTTCCTCAACACTGGAAGGCTCAGACTCAATAATCTGACTCATCAAAGCAACATAACTAGAGAACTTATGAGGTCTCTTACTTTCTCTGAAGGTTCCTCTTGGTGCTGCAAACCTCTCTGCCTCCTGCATTGTTTGCCTAGCCCAGAGAGGTCTTTTTCTCCCAATCACAATATGGCCCATTAGTAGGTTCCAAGGGCTCAACAGGATCATCATCTTCTTCAGCTCTCCTCTCCTCAATCGGGTCATCCCCCCATATCAGACGATCTCATAAAGTTTGATCTCCCTCTCTATCCCAATCCTCACCATCTTAACAAAGAGATAGAACAACAAAGAGATAGAGGTAGACAACAAAGAGTATAAGCACTAATTCCCAAAGAGATGTATCACATTACACTTTTACAATACTCAATTTGTTCTAGGGAGTAACATTCCAAGGTAAGTGCTTTTGTATTATGAACCTTCTAAGACTAAATGTATCCAAATGAAATTCACACATGGTTAAAGTCAGATCTAGCTCCATGGAGAGGTAAGAAAGAATGAAAACTCATTGGAGGTATTATGTCATCTTTTTTTCTGCATATAAGTTTTTGAGGACCAAAAGCCTCTTTATTGAGGAGGTATAATCTGAAATAGATCAGCTGAAGCCTAAAATAATTGAATCCAGTATTAATTTAGTTATATGATTTGTATAACCATAAAGACCCTCAAACAAACTTTAGTGCGTCCATAACTCCAGATGATGAAGGCCGGCAAGAACATCAAACCATATCACTGCAGGTAATGTCTAGAGTAGCATGAAGAAGAAAAGGCCTCAAGGATGGTTGTGACCCTCAAAGATCCATTTAAGACCTACCATTGTGAAGAAATAGGAAAAGTGACAAATTTAGCTCAAGCTGAATATGTTCTATAAACAAGCTGGAATTTGACACATCAGCAGAATTTTTCAGGGAGATATTTCACTTCCAAATTTGTCAAATATGACAGAAGTGAAGAAAAACTGCCAAGATCAGCAGATGAAGTGGTTCTCCTTCAGAATACTGAGGTATATCTGATAATTAGGTTAATCTACGACTGTTTGTAATTGTAACCCAAATTATGTATAAATTTATCAATTGGTCTCTTATAAAGGATAAAATTATTTGATATCTATCAATTGATTATTGACATCAAAGGGTGTTGTCTATATTCCAACTGAGTGTAGGCAATGTTATTAAGTAGTTTGAGTAAGTTGCAAAGCAAAGAAAACATTCAAAAGCATCACAGAGGCTTTGATATCCCTTAAGTGTTCTTGATTCCTTCAAAGCAAAGAAAGGGCTTGTAATCTTGTTGGTTTTAGTTGATGCAAGGAGAACCTGAAATTGCTGAAGTTTTCCTACATTGTGTTTCTCAAGTGTGCATATTGTGTGTTGTTTTATATTGCTTACTCAATTGTTCATTTATTTTTGGAAGATTTTATTTCCATCACTTTAGAAATCATTACAGTTGCATGTTAAGTTGATTTCAAGCTATGTTACCAAGTCCCTCAAGAACCCTACCTGTACCAGTATGGGTCCGGTCCAAGTTGAGGGCCAATTCTCCTTAGGGTTTGCCCAAGGTATCACACACACTCCCTAGGTTCTTTGTGGGTCTTTCATAAAAGGACCCATAGGGAACCTAAGGTGCTTGGGTGTGGTTGAACCCTGGGGGACCCATGACACCCAAGTGCAAAAATTTTTAAAAAAACTTTATTGACATCTTTTAAACAAAAAAATCCCCTAAAAGCACAAATTCACCCTAAAATTGAGGCACGTCACTTGTTTTCTTTCATTTCACAAACACAAAAGAGAAAAATAACATTTTTTTGCCTCCAAGCTGCTATTGTTGGGTTTTGAAGGTTGCTTCATTTTCTTTGAAGGTGAGGGCTACAAGAGAATTAAACCTACACCAATAGGGGAGAAATATGTGAAGAGAAGATTTCACCATCAAAGGTGAGTGAGTCTTTCATTCTTTCAAGTTTTGAATTTTTTTTTTGAAGATTTTTTAATTTTTTTTTTTTAAGTTTTGAATTTTTTTTGAACTTTTGATGCATATTAAAGGGTTATAATGCTGATTTTCTTTTGATTTTTTAAGTTGTAGGGTTGTAAATTTGTAATTTATATTTTACATTCATATAGAATGGCTAGTAGTTCTAGTTCAATAACCCCCAATGCAAAGAGTTCTACTATTCTTTTAAATTTGATGCAAGATCATTCCTTTGGCAACATACAACAATGATTGAACAAATTTTTGGAGGTCGGGTTATCATTGGCTTAGCCAACATGGAACTAAGTATAAAAGCTCATACAACTAAATGAAAGCTCACTTGTGCACTATTCCCTGCTTGGGAATTAAAGCTTGTCTTGGGTTGAATAAAAAGGGTTGCTAAAGTAACAAATAATGGGGTATATTAAAGAATAAGAGAATGCCAACATGATAAGTAGTAGATCAAAGGAAAGGGCACATCCTCTTGCCAAGAAAAGCTTGCAAAAACCTCCTAGTGGCTCATCACAATCAGCTGGCCCACATTTTTTCATGCCATTGCTACTATCTTCTTGAGAAGAGAATGTTTTGCATAAAAGAGGCCCATAAGAGGCCTTCAAGAATGAAGCAAGGGAGGTTGCAGATGGGAGCATTGCTCATTGCATTTATGGCAATGGGCTTTCTTTCAATCTAGTCAGATCATTGTATTGGTGGGATATGGTGACAACCATTGCCAATGCACCTAGTAATCACGTTAGAGTTGGGTATGAAAAGGTGTGAACCACCTTACTGGTGAAGGAGAAAGCTTTAGTTGAGGCATCATTGAGAGAAATCAAGGATACATGGCCCAAAACAAATGTATCCATCATTTCTAATGAATTGAAAGATTACAAAAATAGATCATTGATCAATGTCATTGTAGTGTCCCCTAAAGGGGCGATGTTTTTGAAGGTAGTGGATTGTGAGGGGAAAGTGAAAGATGCAACTTTCATTGCTAATATCCTCATAATCTGTTGAAATGGTGGGCCCTAAAAATGGTGTCCAAGCCATAATGAACAACATTAAAAATTGTGGGTCAAATGGTTCTATAGTGGAGAGTATGTATAGGCATATTGTTTGGACACCATGCATTGTCCACCCACTCAATTTGATATTGCAAAAGATTGGCACAAAGATTCAGTGGATCAAAGAAATCTACATGGAGGCTAAGGAGATTCAAATATTTGTGACTAATCATCATATATCACAAGGCATCTTCAAGACCTTCTTCAACTTGGAGTTGTTGAAGGTAATTTAAATTTTATTTTTAATATATATATATATTTTAATTGTTGATATGTGACATGCCATCTACCTTTTAATATTTTAATTTGTATTTTATTTTAGACCATGTTAGGCTGTTAAAACTCGATTTGCATCACACACAGTTATCTTAAGATGACTTGTGAAGGTGCAAGATGCATTGAGTGCTATGGTCATCAATAATCTTTCTAATATATGGAGGCAATCAAGGACAAAGAGAGCCCAAAAAGTCAAAGCATTGATTTTAGATGGCGAGTGATGAGTGGATGATGAAGTCTACAACAAACCATTTTTTCTCCTCTTGCTCTCTTCCATCTTGATGATGGATCACAAAGTGTGATCTGAAACGTTGATGCACAAAAAGCTCCAACACAATAGAATCCAAAAGCAATACTGAGCAACAATATGTTTTGAGTTTCACTAAGCCCATCATTAGCATGATTAGGTATGCTAATACAAATCACCCGTGATTGGGTGAAATTCATAATGGCATAGACTCCATGGTTGAAAAAATAAGGACCGTAATAGAAGCCAAGGAGCATGACCCTACAAAAGCATTTTTCAAAAGAATGCATAGGATCATTATTGATTGTTGGAACAAGATGACCATGCCCTTGTTGCAAAGACGGTTGCCATTGCACCAAAAGATCAACCTGTTAATGCCCGATATAGCCATTGGGTTTATACAAGATCAAGATCCACAGGAGGCGGTTAAACCATGTCACGAAGCCCAAGTGTCGCACTGGACTATGCCTACCACAAGAAGAGGAGACCAAGGATCGCACCTTGCAACAATCCCCCCCCCCCCCGCGCAAGCACGGGGTTCGAACCTGTGACCTCGGCTCTGATACCAATTGTTGCAAAGACAGTTGTCGTTGCCACCAAAAGATCGACCTGTTAATGCCCGATACAGCCACTGGATTTATACAAGATCAAGATCCACAGGAGGCGGTTAAACAATGTCACGAAGGTCAAGCACCGTGTTGGACTACGCCTACCACAGGAAGAGGAGACCAAGGGTCACACCTTGCAACAACCCTTGTACCTCTTAGCATAATTTTCTTTGTCCCCAAAGTATTATATCATAGAGATACTTTCCTTGCTGAAGAGGTTGGAACCATATAGAGATGAAGAGGTTGTTATTGGCTACCAAACTACATTTAGAAGAATATTTCTAGATGTGGATATACAAAGTATTGTCTTGAACGAGTTTGGCCATTTCATATCTTCAAGGATTATAATGGTTACACTATTCGAGATAAGTAGAAAAAAGATGCACATGAATGGTGGTACATTCATAGCTAAGGATCTATTTACTTGCAACATCTTGCAATAAAAATTCTCTCTCAAAAATGCCTCTTATTATGTTTTAACTTTCTCGTTTTTAATTTGATGTTATATACTATAATTTTATAATTTATAATTTATGTTTTGTAATTGTAAATAACAAATGTTGTATGCAAATTCAATAGGTTGCAAGTTCAGTTGAGTGGATTATACTCCTTCATCCACTCAGTTAAGTGCAACTAATTGA
Organism: Sequoia sempervirens; assembly: GCA_007258455.2. Taxonomy (NCBI): domain Eukaryota; kingdom Viridiplantae; phylum Streptophyta; class Pinopsida; order Cupressales; family Cupressaceae; genus Sequoia; species Sequoia sempervirens. Next base: position 152,070 of record VDFB02377488.1, read on the forward strand.
ATGCAAAAAACAGGCTAAGGATTTGGTCTTTGTGCTCCAACTTGCATTTCTTGTCACATAGGACACCTAATTACAATGAAGGGGTGACAAAGAATTAGAATCAAACTCTTGAGTGTGCTGACTTAGACACTATAGTTGCACAGTTTACCTAAATCTATAGATGAGGCAGTTTCCACACTTGAACATATAGGTGGACTCTTAACTTTTGTTTACAAACTGTATGTTGGAATAGCCAAATCAATGACTAATCATTCTCAGAGCAGCAATAATACCTAGGAATATTTTTGACGAATAGAGGAAAATATTCACAGTGCTTAGGGATGTCACTTTTAAAAAAATAATGCGTTTGTCACGGCTAAGGCAATTTATAAGAGTCCATGTTAAGATAAATATTTCCATTCCAGCAAACAAGGATTGCTTCTACCTATTAGAGACCTATGTTTACACGATAAACTTGCTCTCACCGCCCTCTGTATTTTTACGTCTCATATAGCTAAAGGGCTTTTAACTTATTCCTCAAACAATCCCCTCAGCTTTAATAAGTTCATCTTACAGCGCAACAGATTTATGTTTGGCACCTTAAACTCCAGTTGTTATAACATGCAACAATTGCATGGTTCATTTCAATTGTGTCATCAAAACAATTTATTGAAGTTTAATCCTTATGGAATTTCACAAGCAACGATGTAAAGAATTTTAGGTGAAGGTTGTCATAAAAACTGTATTGTTTTATACCCTGAGCATGAAGTCCAAGATTAACTAAATTTTACTAATCCATTTATACATAATATTAGTCATAAATGTAATTATCCCTAAGGACTCAGCGTAAGATCTCTGTACACTCGGTTAGAGATACTAACAAATTGAGAATGTGAGGAATAATATTGCGCGAAAGTGGTCCTAATTTTTTGTTCTGGTCAATTCCGGCTTGTCCATTTTCCTTTTCCCAAGCACCAACATTGTCTGCCATCCAGAAGGAAAACGTTACTTGAGTAAATTCAAAATAGTTACAGTTTTTTTGTCATCCAGAAGGAAATGTGACTTGAGTAAATTCAAAATAGTTTAACAGGTGTTTTGTCATCCATTAGGCAAAATATTACTTTTATTAAAAAAAAACTCAAATATTTGCAAGCATGAAACAATCAATTCATATTTGTCTGTCTGGAGCTCCCGTATTAATTTCACATGACTGAGAATAAGAATTCAATCGAAAGAATAATTCCTTCAAAAAACTAAATATCCGAACACTATACGCTCTAAAAACTTAGCTCAACTCGATCACTAGGAGAAATACCAATTAAATCCACAATTCAAATGCGTCAAGTTTTCAACGGTTATAACTGTAGTATAATTTTGAATCGAAGGTCGTGTGTTCGAAACTTAACAGATACATAATAAGATTAAAAAGGGTTACCTTTAACTGTTTGGTCCATAATGATGCTCTTCCGTGGCCGTGTGACCTGAAACTGAAACGGAACGGAGAGTGTTAAAGCTCCTCAGCGGAATGGGCGGCATCTCTCGTGTTTGTCTTACTCGAATGCGTTTAAGAAAGACAAAATAATGGTATATCAATGGTTACTAGTCAATGTCGTGCATTTGAACAAGGGGCATCTTCTTCATTGTTTTTTCTCTCGGAAGAGATTTTCCCATTTATAAAATGTTTGATTGTGTTTTATTTGGTTTATGAGAGGAATGAAAATAAATTACAATGTAATTAGTTTGAAATTTGATGATGAAGATGTATTGAGATAAATGTTATGATTTCATTAAATTAAAGTGTTGGAATCTTAGTGCTTGTTCAAATGAAGATTTTAAATTTTACATATTATTTGTACTTTGTTCATGTTCATTTACATAAGTGTGGTTTTGATCACTACTAATGTAGACTTGAGCTTATGTTTGGATTGAATTGTAACTCACAAATGTAATTCAATAGAGTGTGGATCATTGGAATTTGTTTATGTTGATTTCCAACGTTTGAATGTGTGTAAGAGCATGCGATGTTAAGGAGTTTGTTGAATAGTGAGGGTCAAGTTCTCCTCAATTACATATTTAATGGACCAAATTTATTGTTCTAAGTGAAGGATCAAATATAAAAAACAAGCATCAAATGGACCCAAGATGAACTTTGATAAACCTCAAAATGCTCTCACAAATGCTTAATGCCAAGTCCTTTCATAACTCTTAGATAATCTCCAACGTGATTTCAAATGAATTAGTAAATGTCTTTAAATACAACATAATGTTGAAATCAACTTAAATGTGCATTAGGTTGGCCCATAATGACTAATAGGAGGGGGTTGACAAGATTTATTTTGATTTTAAATTTTAAAAGGTTAGGGTTCAAATCCATGACTATGAAAATGACTTAGTCAAGTCTACACTTATAGATTTGTTCTCATGTGATGAAAAATAGACCTATGGACAAGGAATGAAATTATAGGATTTTAATAAGATTGGGATATGGAATGTAATGAGATGAATTCACATAAGAATGTCACTTGTACCTTATTATTGTAGTTAAGACATTTTAATCAAAGTGGACCCAAAATATAAGTGGAAAGGAATAGGTATGCAATTTTCACCATTACGTTTTGATCCCACTTTAATGTGTGTGCAATCTATTATGTAGATGCATGTCATTTAGTAAACCAAATATTTTCACACTCAAATGATATATTTCAGTAAAGCAACAAGTTATTCAATTTTTCTTGCAAGTGGTGTTCTAGATTTTTAAAAATAAATTGCATAGAAAAAACATGCAATGAATAGCACATGTTAAGCATTTTAAAGATAAGTATAATCACACCTTGCTTAAAGGAACTATCTTCAAAAATAGTAGAAGCAAAAGGATAAGGATCTAAGATTTTTCTTGTTACAAAAAATGAGAAATGCATCGACCATGCAAAGAGGAATCCAACCAAGTGGATGAAATATTTGACTTTGTAGCTAGTTTTATAAATGTCCCCTTAAAGGTGGGCATGACTATGAGTTTGTCATTGTAAGGAATTTTAGTGACATATATGCCCCCCTCCAATTGGTTCCATATAAAGAATGCAAGGAATTGGAGGAGATGATAAAAATATATGTGGGATAAAGCATGTAATGTGGTAAAGGGTATCATTATAAAAGAACATAAGTAGGAGATAAACATGTAAAAATAGTCCTAAGCATGTAAGCATGCATGATAAACATGTAAGAACATAATTAAAAGATAATCACAAAAGACTATGTAATAAAGGAAAGGCATAATGCCCCTGAATGATTACTCTTAGTATATGCAAGTGATAAGGCAAGATGGTCCTAAAGGCTAGATATAGGTCATGTAAGTATAAATAGGGTATAATAGAGAGGCCCATGGCATGGAATCATGGATATGACATAGATTATAAACATGGAATCATAATACAGGGGCATGATAATGATCATAAACATGTACGGCATGTGAAAGTGATAAGTATAAGCATAATAGGCATATATGAGTAAAAGATAAACATGATAATCAAGGTATATAATATGATTTACACACATGTGAAGTTAATAAGTATAAGCATAATGAACATTTACAAGAAAAATATAAACATGATAATAAAATCATAACATAGGAGGTACACATTATAATCATGGATATCATAGTAAGATCAAGTGTCATGTAACATAACAACGTTTAACAAGGATCATGTACAATTGCATGTAGAAAAAATGGAACATTGGAGGTAATGAAACTACTAAATAATATGTAAGGTTGAAAAATGCTTATTTTGTAATCTCCACTTTATGTCTTTGTACTCATTTTGGTGTTCATCCTTGCAGACATGTTTAGGATGCATTTTGTGTATTTTTTGGCCTAAACATGTCATTGATTTATTTTATGCTTCCTTTTGACCCCTTTTCACATCTAAATGCAATCATGTATTCAATGTTATTGTGGAAGTATTGGGGTGCAATTCCAAGTGCTTTGAGAGTTTTTCCATGTAAACTTAATTTTAAATCATGTATTCTCTAAAATAAAGTAAGATCACAAAAGGGTTTGTAGAGAATAATCATAGTAGGTTTTGACCCTTCCATTGAGGCAACCATTATTGTACATGATAAGCATGCATGATAAACATGTAAGAACATAATTAAAAGATAATCACAAAAGAATATGTAATAATGGAAAGTCATAATGCCCCTGAATGATTACCCTTAGTATATGCAAGTGAGAAGGCAAGATGGTCCTAAAGGCTAGATATAGTTCATGTAAGTATAAATAGGGTATACAAGAGAGGCCCATGGCATGGAATCATGGATATGACATGGATTATAAACATGGGATCATAATACATAGGCATGATAATGATCATAAACATGTAAGGCATATAAAAGTGATAAGTATAAGCATAATACACATATATGAGTAAAAGATAAACATGATAATCAAGGTATAGAATATGATTTACACACATGTGAAAGTGATAAGTATAACCATAATAAACATTTATAATTGAAAAAGATAAACATGATAATAAAATCTTAACATAAGAGGTACAAATTATAATCATGGGTATCATAGTAAGATCAAGTGTCATGTAGCATAGCAACATTTAACAAGGATCATGTGCAATTGCATGTAGCAAACATGGAACATTGGAGGTAAGAAAATTAGTAAATAATATGTAAGGTTGAAAAATGCTTATTTTGTAATCTCCACTTTATGTCTTTGTACTCATTTTGGTGTTCATCCCTGCAGACATGTTTAGGATGTATTTTGTGTATTTATTGGCCTAAACATATCATTGATTTATTTTATGCTTCCTTTAGACCCCTTTTCACGTCTAAATTCAATCATGTATTCAGTGTTATTGTGGAAGTATTGGGGTGCAAGCCCAAGTTCTTTGAGAGTTTTTCCATGTAATCTTAATTTTAAATCATGTATTCTCTAAAATAAAGTAAGATCACAAAAGGGTTTGTAGAGAATAATCATAGTAGGTTTTGACCCATCCATTGAGGCAAACACTATTGTACATGATTGATGACCATGGAATTTGCAGAGTAATCTAATATTTGTTAAGAGAGACAGAGAGAGAAGACCTAATAGAGGTATATTGTTTGACACAGTTGGACTAAAGGTATGGGATTCTTGATTATATATACAAGCATAATTGGTAAACTTGTTGTATTGTATAAACACCATCTACTTGATCATTGTATTGTGTTTTAATGTAATCTTTAAAATTTAAATCTAAGAGCCATCTCTCAATCAACACCCTCTAGCTTACACTATGTGAAGGCTATCAAAGGTTTGTCAATAGAAAAACCTCTTTCCCACCACCAAGGCCCTATGCTTTGCAATCTATAGTAGTTACCAATGATGTTTCACAACCATTGAAAATAAAATTTCTGCTCAAGGTATTATATTGCCTCCATGAGTTCTCCAAGTTTAATGATTTAATATTTCTCATGAGACTTGGCAAATTTCCACACTTAGAGGACAACTAGGCAAGCACTCTAAACTAGAATAGAAGCACTTGTTAAGAGTATGGTTCTTTTCCAAGTTTTATAGAAAAAAAAAAGGAAAAATTATTTGAAATTTGAGGATATTCCATCATGTCTAAAGATATATATAGGAGTGAATAAGCTAATTTACTTAGTGCTTGCAAGGTTACTCCAAATTATTTTTCTAAAATGCAAATAGAATTTTTGGAGCCTATTTGGAGAAATTGAAGATGGACTAATAGGAATATGTTTTTTTATGCAACTAATGTTTTGTACAAGTATGGATACAAGTTCCATATTTTCTATCAGTCGACTAACGAGCAGGGGTCTAAGACCTTATGATTAATGGTTGCATGGGTGCCAAAGTATAGGAGGTTAGAAATTAAAAATGCTTTATGTGGAAAGTATTGAGTTGATTACTTCTCCATTAGAGCTCATCAATCAAGATAAGAATAAATAAGCTAAGGCTCATAGACATTACCTGCACAGTTAAATGACATCAAGAAGAAATAATATTGTGCACCTTTCTACAATGAAAAGCATCCTTGGAGAAAAACCCATCAACAACATTTTCCAAAAAGTGAAAAAAATTATGGTTGAGCAATGCAACAAAATGGCTGACCCCTTATATCTCCTAGCATTTACTTTGACCCCTAAGCATTATAGCACAAACATATCATTTTCCCAAAAGGGTCCCAACCATACAAAAACATTGAAGTTAGCAGAGGTATAAGGCACTATTCACTACATTCCTTACTAATCCAAATGTAGACATGGTCATGGATGAATAAGTATTATAGCACAAGCATACATTATTTTCCCACAAGTGTTCCAAACATATAGAGACATTTAAGTTAGCAAAGGTGCAAGGAACCATTCACTAGATTCTTCCCTATTCCAAATGTAGATATGGTCATGGATGAATTTAATATTTTATAACTTCAACAAGTCATAGACTTAGCCCTTTCAAGACAAGTACAAGAACACTCATTTATGGTGGTGCCTCCAAAGCTAGGGATCTTATTATCTACAAGTATACATTTTTAATTTTTTAACTTTCTTACTTATATTTGGCATCTATAATCTTAAATGTTATATTAATTGTCTTAAATGTTCTCACTTTTGTTCCACTTTGGCTAAATGGAACTAGAGCACATATTCATTTATCCACTCAATCAAGCACAACCAATTGAGTGTGAAAAAGGAATAAGAGATTGTATATGTGCATTCCAACTTATACCTTCTCTCACACAAGAAAGTCAAGTGAAAGAATGAGAAATTCTGATGTAGCTCTTACGTATCTTGACTTGGATGCTTCTGTTGCACAACATTCCTCTATCTCAATCAAGGTTGAGGGGCAAAAAGTTAATACATAGGACTTGAATATTGGAGCCAATGGGATTGGCATCAAGTTTTCTTCTTTTTCTAACAAACCAACTAATGACATTAATGATCTTGATGAAGAGAAATGTGATTATTGATTTCTAATTAATGCTCCTGATGAAGGGAAATATGATTATTGATTTGTATCGATTTTCTATGTGCAATTGCACTACTATAAAACTTAAATTATTTTGATGTATATTTATTATTTAACATTTAGGACTTGACAAATTGACATTTGATATTAAATTATTAATTATTAGGTGTTCTCAATTTTGTCTTTAGTGTTGTGCATTGTGCAAATTATAAATAATATTAATACACAAGAAAAATCAAATCAAGAAATAGGTTATAAATCAAACCATCCTTTGTTAAAGAAAGGATCTTGAGGAATGAGGATCCCTCCACCACCATCCAATCCTCAACTTATAGAGAGCCACCATTTTTTTGTCATAATTGCAAAGCAATCCATAGCCTTCACATAAGAGATTAAAGGGACCATTGGAAATGGAATTTCACAATAAGTCTCGAGAGATTGCTAATCAACACATTCCAAGATGTATCCATGCAAATGGATTGGCTTTCAATTCTATTATTTCAATATATTAAGAACAACATTTGGTGAAAACAATCAATGAGGCTCTAAAAAATATGAATTTGAGTTTTAAGGTGTGTAGCATCTTATTGGAAAAGAAGTGAAATTTGTAGAGGATTTATTGTAGCCCATAAGGAATTTATGGGCTGAGATAGAGTTGTCTATTATTTTCAATGGATGGAAGGATGCAAAAAATAAGTCATTGATTAATGTTATTATAGTGTACCATAAAGGGGCAATGTTTTTTAAGGTAGTGAAATGTGAGGGAGAAGTGAAGATGGTGCATTTATTGCTAGCATCCTTTTGAAAACCATTTAGGAAGTGTGGCCTTAGATAATTGCTCAAGTCAACTTACAACAACACAAATTGTAGAGTACAATTGGTTTATTCGTTGAGGAGCAATACTCCCACATATTTTGGACAACTTATGTTGTCCAATTCCTCGACCCTATGCCATAAAAATTTGGAACCAAAATTGATCTGATCAAACAATTGTATGCCAAGGCTGATGAGATCCAAATGTTCATCACCAACCACCATGTCACTGTTGGCAAATGGTCAATGCTCCCCTTGGGATTCGCGACATGGACTAACTGCCTCTCATGGATCCCTTAACTCTGGCAGTTGTATCAGGCATTAACAAGTCGATCTTTTGGTGCAACGGAAACTGTGGGCCAACAATTGGTATCAGAGCCAAAGGTGTCAAGTTCAAATCCGCTCGGGTAACATTGAGGGGGAGTTTGTTGGCAGATGGTTAGCCTCCTCTCAGGATTCTCTACATGGACTAACTGCCTCCCATGGATTTGTTAACTCTGGCGGTTGTATTGGGCATTAACAAGTCAATATTTTGGTGCAACGACAACTATGGGCCAACAGTCACAAGGCATATTCAAAACATTCTCAAAATTAGAAATGTTCAAGGAAAGTGAAGCAATAGTATTTAATTTTAATAAAATATATTTCACTTTAATTTTTTGTAATTAATTTTATGTTTTCTTTAAGAATCTTTAATTTGAATTTCAAATAAGTTGTTAAGACTCATTTTGCATCCAACACAATCATCTTGAGATGAATTGTGAAGGTTCAAGAGGAATTTTTTAACATGGTCATCAACCAAAATTGGTCCATATTGGAGGCAATCTACCAAGAATCAAAAAACAAATATTAAGTGGATGATCCTTGATAACATTTGATAGGATTGCATTGAATATCTCTTTAATCCACCAAGGCTCATAGGCCTTATTTGGGAGAAATATAGGAAGACATCAATTCAATAATTGAGAAGATGAAGAACATCATAAATGAGAAAGAGCAAGATCTAAAAGAATATTTCTTCAAATAGCTACACAAAATTATTGAAGAGAGATGGAACAAAATGACCATCCCACTACATCTTCTTGCATTTGCATTGAGTCCAAAATATTATAATGTTTCAAGATCTTTTTTTTATTCACACTTGGGTTGCCCCATATTAAGATTTTGAAATCAACAAAGGGTACAAGACAATAATTTGTACTCTTTGTTGATCCGGATTTTTAGGATACAATCAAGATTGAGTTCATAAATTTTGTACTCCAATGACTTTAGTATCCAAAGCAAACCTAATTTTATCCCATTCTAGTGCTAATTAAATAAAAGAAATTATTTAATTTACACTCTCAATTATCTTCCTAACATTAATTAAATAAATAGGGTCTATGCAAGATCATGGGGGTCCAAAAAGTGGCAATGTGAAAAAAAAAGGCGTTTTTAACACGTCCAAATACATGAAATTCACACCTTTGACTTTCTGCAAGCCCAAGTACAATATCCGTTTTGGT